>BHFT01000708.1:0-104664 GCA_004320025.1 Laticauda laticaudata | reverse complement strand
CCTACCACTGGAATTATGACAGTGTTATTTTTGAATGTACCATTTAAATGATGGATTTGCTCTTGAAGAGTTAGAGAAGGGTTCCATCCATTCCTTGTTGGAATAATTTTTTGGGCATTGAAGGATGCTGTTTGGAAGAGGCAGTTGTATTATCTAATATGCTTCCTGAACTTGTGTGCAGTAGATTCATCATTGCTATATAACTTCTTGAGTTAATTAGGTAGAGGTAGAAAATTCCTTGTTTTGACCTTTTCCTTCATATAGCAGAAGCTGGCAGTTTCTCCAGGAAATATGAAAGCATGACAATGAGAGCAGACTTTGGCCATGGCACCAATTTCAGAACAAATATAACACCGTGCAAGTCATGCATTTTGGCTTGCTGTTTTTCTCCTGAAGTCGTTGTTGTTGAAGGTGGGTATTGCTGTGTTGAGGAACTGTCACAGTAATTAGTGTTTGCCACATTTCCCTTTCATCCTCCAGCTTTTAATCTCCTCACTTTCTTTGTGATTCTGGAAATGCATAGCCATTTCATCCTCCACTTCTTCATCTCTCCAGCTCCTTGCTGCTACTCAATCAGCAGGTTCTGACCAGTTCTGGAGAACCAGTAGTGGAAATTTTGAGTAGTTCATAGAACCGGCAAATACCACCTCTGACAGTGGTGGGATTCAAATTTTTTTACTACTGGTTTTGTGGGTGTGGCTTGATGGGCACGGCAAGGGAAGGACACTCCAGTCAGAGGTAGTATTTGCTGGTTCTTCGAACTACTCAAAATTTCTACTACCGGTTCTCCAGATCCAGTCAGAACCTGCTGAATACCACCCCTGACCTCTGATTCGCCCCATCCCCATCTATTCTCTGCCTCCCAAGTCCCAGATGATTGGCTGGGTCTTCTTTTGTTGCCCTGCACAGAAGAACAGAGCTGGAAAGCAGGTTATTGGGGTGGGGAGGGGAGGGGATTTTGCAGTATGCCAGGCCCACCAAGCCACACCCACAGAACCGGAAAAAAATTTTTTTGAATCCCACCACCATTCTCAATGTTTGGTATCATCTCTTGACCATGACATCCCCCCACTTTTTCCACATGGCATAATTATATTAATGATATTTTATTTAATTCTTTCTTTTTTTTACCACTATGTTGTATGATTCTCACTTTAGAATCCCTGTCAGTTTCTCTATTGAATTGTAAGAAGCTGTCAGAGGCATTTTAAAAACAAGATCACTTGATCTCCTGAGGGGTAGGGTGGAATAGGTCTATCTGATTTTCAGTGGCCAAAGGAAAGTCCGGTCTCCTTAATTACAGAGTAGGAAGTAGTTGAAAAATGAAACAGAATGGGAAAAGACTAAGATATAGTGGTTAATTATTTAACTGACACCAGAGGGATCCATTTTTTATTCCATCTACAGCCACAGCAGCTCACTTGGTGACTTTCAGCCCAACCTCACAGGGCTGTTTGTAAAGAAATATAAAAGGATGAAGTGCTATATATGTGCTTTGAGTTCCTGAAAAAAGATGGCACAAAGATACATGTGTTTGTTTGTGTGCCAGAGAAGGGGCACAAAAAAAGCTATAAAAATATCCAGGCCTTTCTTTTTGCCCCTTATAGTTCTTGCTTCCTTGAGAGCCACATAAGAGTCAATTCCTTGCTGCAGGGTGGGGGAAGGAGTGAGATTGTGAGATTGTCTGGGAAACTGTCACAGAATGTTGAAAATGAAGGTCATATAACCGCAGCAGCAGTCTAACAATGTAGCAACAGCCAGTGGCACCGAAGAAGCCACAGCTTCCCCAAAAATCATTCCCTTGGGAGTTGGTCCCACATTTGTATGTAACGTACATTCTGTACGTTAGCCCACTTTAGGTGCCTTGGTTCAAAAATGTTTCCCTATGATGTTTTACCCAGTTAAGGTCCTGTCAAATAATAATAATAATAATAATAACAACAACAGCAAGAGCAACAGCAACAACAATAATGCTGCCCAACACATAATTATTGTTATTATTGTTGTTGTTGTCATTGTACATATATACACAATATATACATACAACAAAATTCACATAACACCCAGAGACCAGACCCAACATGCACACACACATGACAATCCCCAAACACACCTCACCCACCAAAATTCCCCGCCCCCTAAAACGCACAAGCATCCACACAACAGACCAAGTAATACTGTCCAATAGCTCACTGATGGTTGTCCTTAAGTTCATTGTTAAGTGCAATTAGATAAAAAACTTTTCAGAAAACGTGTGGTCTGAGTTTTAATTGTTCTGTGTCTTCTGCCAGAAGGCAACAGTTCACAAAGATTGTTAGCAGTATGGCAAGAGTGATAATGGTATATAGATAAATATATATCACATTCAGTTAACTGATAATTAATGTGGTACCTCGCTATCAGGTATATTTTGTGCTATGTTAGCTGCTAAGACACCACTAGTAATTCCAAAAAGGCAATCTGAAGAGAGCTGCAATTCATGAAAGCTTATACATTTTTATAAAATGTGTTAGATAAAAAAATGTGTTACTAGAATCTGCTTATGTAAAGAAATATATGAAATCATGGCATCCTCCATTCTAGGATTTTAAAACCTTCTTGCTAATTGCTCCTGAATTCTGCAGCAATTCTTTAAAATAAGAGCACTTGAAATGTAGGTTGTCATCGCAGCAAATATACAAGTAGATATACAAATATATAAGTAGATAAGTTCAAAACAAATGAATGGCAATCTGTTCATGGAAAGGCCCCACACTAAACTTGCCACTCATCTGTTTCTCAATGCAAATAGCAAATCTGCCTGGTTTGAATTCAAATCCCTATAGATGAACTGCAGTTTTAGAGAGACAAGAGCTCGAAAATATTAATGATCTCAATCACGGTGATACAGACCTTTTATCAATCTTTCTTGCCAAATTATGAGTTTAAGTTGCCATAACAAGTTTTTGCTTTCTTGGCAGGTGCTTCATGGGGTTGACCAGAACAGTCAAGCTTCCATTGAGCATTATGTTTGAAAGCTGGCATGGTAGCACTTATGCCAAACCTCTGCCAATGTTCCTTAAAGGCTTTTCACTTTTAGGTTATTATTTTCAGCCAACTTTTTTCAAGTATTCCACTCAGAGTCTGGTGCCTATGAATATAAAATCAGAGTCCCAGGTGGTGTCATCAGTGATTGCCAACTTTACATATTTTCTATCTGGTTTCTGTTCTGCACCTTCAATCCTATGACTGTTACACATGGAAAAATTAGGTGGCACCATGCAGCACAATTCAGTTAAATAAAACAGTTGTGATATGTTTAAGGGATGCTGCTTGCATCTTAATCTGGAATCATATCTGCCAGGCATAAAGAAAATTATGCATACAAGATATTTTTTACCTGAATAATGTAAAAAAAAATATGCATTGGTACCAAAATTCTAGCTTGCTTATGGATATGACCAGAGACCTTTAAGCTATACTTGGCGTGGCCCACAAATCTCAAGTGAAATGGACTGTGAGTCATAGACTAGAAGACTTGGAAAGGGATATATTTGTTGAGCTGATGTTTTTATAATAGTACACATCTTCCTCTACATGGGATAACCTGCTGTGATCTACTTAGCATATCATATTAACACATGGCTGGTTCAATAATGTTTTATTGAATAACCTATAACTATCCTATCCACTTCCCAAGTCCTGCTGTTCTGCCTCATTGTGGGGAAGGGGGTATTCCTAGTTTATGCCAAGGGAGTTTATGCCAAGGGGGTATTCCTAGGAAATGCTGGAAGAATAGGCTGAGTATATAATGCCAGCAGGGTCACCCAAATTGTGAAGATTATCCTAGCTGCTCAGTTAAAGCAATCTGTTGCCCATATCAGACAGCGGAGATACAGGAAGATACTACTGGCAGAAGATCATTTTAGTGGCAATAGCAAAAGCATTATTTAATCGTGCAGGTGAGAAGATAAATGATAAACCGCTCTCTGTATTTTAACTACATGGATAAAAGATATACCATCAATGATTGGCAATACAGTGCCAGATGGACACCTCAGGATGGATGGTGCTCAACTGAGAAAGAACTGAGTATATTTCAAAGTATTAATAGAGTTTACGACATTGCTTAGTTTAAAGTCTTTTGGACATCTAGCTGAGCAAACTCCAGATTTCAGGAATCCAATGAGAAGATGCTAAATCAGTCGGTAGTGAACCTTTTGGGTTCAGCATGTCAAACACTGAAAAAATGCATACTTTGATTCTGCTGGGATTTCACACTCACTCACACACACACACATACTCCAGACTCTCCTCTCTTTTGAACTATCTTTCCTAGGCACTCTGAAAGTCATGTGAGAAGGTCCTGCTTTCATGGCACCTATGGAGCCTCAAAAAGTCATGTAAGAACATGCACACGATTTTCAGATGCCTGAGAGGCTGAGTGAGAACAAGATCTTTTTGTGCAACATCCAGAGGATCCAGGTGTAGTCCCAAAGTGGCACAGGATGTGAGGAGTTGGATTGGCAGGAAAGCATTCAATCCATTGTAAGTAAAATAGTTTCATTTTCATATATATTCTCAAGCCTCCATGAACAAAGCAAATATTCAAGCCCAGCATTGGGAGCGCTGAAAATGTATCTTACCCATACCCTTTCTGACGTTTTTCTCTTTAAAATGTTTCTTTTACTTTTATTGAGAAAAAAAATATGCTCTTTTCAACCCTAAATGCTCACATATTACTGGCTGTTTTAATTCTTATGTGTAACTGAACAGATGAATTTTCCTTACCCAATCAAAATGTTCACTTGTACTTTTTTTTAGAATTATGCAAACTATAAAAATGTGTGATTTTTCCCTTTGTTCTCTCTCCTGTGAAATCAATAAGAGAATCCTTTATTAATTGAAATGTTTCAAATAAATTGAAAATCAATTGATTTTCCTTATCTCGGTGTCATCATCAGGGTCTAGCATTTGGCCAACACATGTCATCTGTGATATGTGTGTCATAGGTTTGCTATCATTGTTCTAAAGTGAGGATTCAGCAGTGCTAGGCTACACTTAATTTCATTCATTGCAGTGACTAAGATTTTAGTCTTGATTTCCTGAATAAGCCATATTTGGCTCATAGATGCTGTTAGGCCATAAAAATGAATATTGCAGTTTTCACATGATGCAAGTCTAAAATCAATCAATCAATTGATGTTTAGCATTACCTGTAAACCAGCCCATCCTTGTTTATTTAACAACTCAACATTAAAATATTTTTCTTTAGCATATTGTTTAAATCTTGCCAGTGTATCTCTCTTTTTAATATAGTTATCAATGGAAGAATATTGGAGGAGGTGACGAAGGAAGGGATGTGGTTTGATTGTTACACACAAATCAAATTCCATTCAAATTTAATTTAAGGATATTTGTATTGAATTTTTCTTAAGAACCTATTCTGTGATTATAATAAAGCTAAGGGTGATTTTCCAGTTACAGTATTGTTAATCATTCTGTTTTAACAAATGAATACTGAATAGATGGAACTGGTATCCTTCCAAAACCAAATTAGATACCAAATAATGAAAAAAATTCTAAATGATAGAGCCATATGTTGGACAATAGATTCATCTCAATATTAGTAAGTTTAAAAATCTGAATTTGTCATCATATAAATTAAATGTTGTTTTACCAAGTATGCTTCATAATAAATTGGTCACAGTCCCTGAATATTGTGGAAAAGGAGAATCCATAGTAAGTGTTATCTAATTCTCCTTCAAGAATTCCATTATAGTTTACTGTGCTTGCTACATTATTTTCATCATGACAAAAGTGTCCCATATTATCATTGACTTGTTTCTCAATAATATGTCTAATGTCCCATAGTCATAATGTTGATGTTGGCAGGTAGGCCCTATCATATTGATACACCTGCCTGTAGACAGAAAGTATGCATAAGTGTGCTTTTGTACCTCATGTCAAATCATCACATAGGATGAGTAGTACCCTGGTAAAACAGAACCTTATCTACAATGTCACCTACACAAGAATAATAAACCTTGAACTGCAATCAAAAAGCAAATTACATTTCTAGACACCCACTTATGTTTATGGTATAACCGATATATTAATATATTTCCTCTGCTGGAGCCTGATATTGATCAGTTATTTGTCTTCTAGTCAAAATGAATCCAACAGAAGGGCTGAATTGATAGTTGAAGGAACCATTTCATGTTAAGGCTAGGTCCCACTGGCCGACAGACGCAAAACGTATGCATAAAGGACACAGCGGATGAGCAAAATTTCGGGGGTGGCTCAACCATACCGTTGTCGCATCCGCCCAAAAAATGGGTGAAAATTTGCCAAACAGAAAACGAAAAGAAACGGACGTGGTAGTATTGTAGCGGGAATGTTAAAACGGGATTTCATAGGAAGCCTAATGGATGCTATATCGGATGCCTAAACCATTCACTGCGCATCCTTTCTATTTCCATGCGCACTAACGCTTGTAGACCTTTCTAGTGTACCATTTTGTATTCCTCCCTCTTTCCGTTTTCAGCTGCAGCGATGTGATTGCGAGGATGCCCATCAGGATGCAGAGAGGATTACAGCGGACGTTTAACAGATGATAAACGGACATAGAACGTTGATTGCTCATATGTCGCCGGATTTACATCGTACATGGCGGAAAGTTCATCCGATCACAAAAGTGTGCAGCTCAAAACTTCTTGCGCGGATGAAATCGCATTGCGATGGATGCCGATGGATAGAGCGGATTGAAACACGTATGCAATGAGTACACAATGGATGCATCACGTTTTCCAACGGATGGCAAGCTTTTTTTAATGTTTTACATCCTCTTTGCACCCATTAGTGCAGTGGGACAGGGGCTTTAGGCAAGCAATTACATTGTAATGAAAACTAATTGAGTAGAAGTTAAGTTGCATCTTAAGTCCTCCTCCTCTTCCTCTAAAAATAATTACAATATTAATGTTAAAATAATTAGAGACTTTAGACTGGAATTGGGTAAAATGCTTTCAAACCATTTAATTCATAGGGTGCTATTTCTCTTTTATTGAATTATATATGTCTAATACATTCACATATTCACAGGAATGAACCCCTCAAGATTATGCTCAAAGAAACCAGGATGAAAAAGTAAGGCATCATTAAGTATCTGGAATTTATCATTTAAGATGGGCTAGTGAAATGAAGCAAATTATCTTCAGGAAAAGTTTTCTTTTTGCAATCCAGATCTGTTCTACTGCTGAGATTAATTAAAATATTGTGGTGTTCTGTAATCTTTCATTAAAATCATCTAGAAGTATGGTACTACCCCTACACGTGTACCACAAACATCCATTGTTTCTGTATTTTATTTCATGCCCTTGGAAGAAAACTAAAACTATAGTCAGAAAACTATAGTTAGAGCACTGCTCAGTATGGAATTATGAGCCAAGTATTCTCCTTACTGTAATCTGACCAAAATGAATAGAATAGAATTTTTTATTGGCCACGTGTGATTGGATACACATGGAATTTGTCTTTGGTGCATATGTTCTCAGTGTACATAAAGAAAATATAAAATACATTCATCAAGAATCATAAGATACAACACATAGTGATAGTCATAGGTTACTAATAAGCAATCAAATCATGGTACAAAACAGATAGAACAATAAAAATTGTAAAGATATAAGCAACATAGACAAAAGTGGGAAGAAATAGGTACTAGGAAGGATGAGAAGAATAATAGTAATACAATCTTAGTAAATAATTTGACAGCAATAATTTGTTGTGGGAATTAGTTGTTTAGCAGAGGGATGGCATTTGGGGAAAAAACTGTCCTTCTAAACAGGATGCCCTCTATCCGATAACAGATAACCAGAGTTGGGAGGAACCTTATAGGTCATCTAATCTAACCCCCCCCCCCAAGCTGGAGACCCTATCATTTCTGACAGATGGGAGTCCAATCTCTTCTTTAAAGTTTCNTAACCCCCCCCCCCAAGCTGGAGACCCTATCATTTCTGACAGATGGGAGTCCAATCTCTTCTTTAAAGTTTCAAGTGATGGCACTCCATAACTTCCGAGGGCAAGCTGTTCCCATTGATTGATTGTTCTCACTGTCAGAAAGTTTCTCCTAATTTACAAGTTAAATCTCTCCTTGTTCTCTCCTTCCATATGTTTAGTTGTTCTGTATATAGTGCTCTATAGCTTCGTTTTTGAGGGTAGAAGTTGAAACAATTTATGTCCAGGATGTGAGGGGTCTGAAGATATTTTTACAGCCCTCTTTGTGACTCGTGAAGTATGAAGGTCCTCGATGGAAGGCAGGTTGGTAGTAATTGTTTTTTCTGCAGTTCTAATTATGTCAAAATCTGTATCTGTTTTGTTTGGTTGCAGAGCCAAACCAGACAGGAGCAGACGACAGACTCAACAATTCCTCTGTAGAACTGAATCAGCAGCTCCTTGGGCAGTTTGAGCTTTCTGAGTGGGCACAGAAAGAACATTCTTTGTTGTGTTTTTTTGATGATGTTTTTGCTGTTAGGTGTCCATTTTAGGTCTTGATATATGAAAGAACCTAGAAACTTGAAGGTCTCTACTGTTGATACTGTGTTGTCTAGTATTATAAGAGGTGATTGTATAGGAGGTTTTATCCTAAAATCTACCACCATTTCTACTGTTTTGAGTATATTTAGTTCAAGATTGTTCTGGTTCAACCTCTCGTCTGTATGGAGATTCATTGTTGTCTTGATTGAGACCAATCACTGTTGTATCACCTGCAAACTTCAGTACTTTAACAAAGGGATCTTTTGAGATGCAGTCATTAGTACAGAGCAAGGGTCTTCCAATTTGGCAAGTTTGAGACTTGTGGACTTCAATTCCCAAAATTCCAGAGCTAACATGACTGGAAAAGGAATTCTGGGAGTTGAAGTCTACAAGTCTTAAAGCTGTCAAGTTTGAAGACCCTTGGTATAAAGAGAGAAGTAGAGAGAGCACACAGACCTGGGGGGCTCCGGTGCTAATTGTACAAGTATCTAATGTGATATTGCCTAGCTTTACCTGCTGCTTTCTGTCTGTTAGGGAGTTTATGATCCATTTACAAGTATGGTCAGGTACAGCTAGCTGATTTAATTTAGTTAGAAGAATATCTGGAATGATGATATTGAATGCTAAGCTGAAGTCTACAGAGAGGACCCTTGCATAGGTTTTTGGAGATTCAAGATGTTGTAGGATGGAGTGCAGAATCATATTAACAGCATCATCTGTCCATCTATTTGCTGAGTAGACAAATTGCAAGGGGCCTAACAGCAGATCCATGATGGTTTTCAGGTGGGCCAGTACTAGCCTTTTCAAAGGTTTTCATAACTACAGATGTTTGAGCAACTGGTCTGAAGTCATTCAGTTCCTTGATGGATGGTTTCTTCAGCACTGGGATGATAGTAGAGCATTTGAAACAAGAAGGAATATAACATATCTCTGGTGATTTATTAAAGTTGCGGGTGAAGATGGGGGCCAGTTGGTCAGCACAAGCTTTTAAGCAAGAAGCAAAAACAGCATAGTTTTTGACTCCAGAATAAAATGTCAACCTTCAGACTGGTGAAATCATAAGAACTAATAGTTCTAATTATAAGGCTTATTTACAGAAAACAGATATCTTCCTCCTATATAAAATAACACACTCTAAAGAACAAGTGCTTTTCCTTGTTTCCATGGAAACCTGAAATGTATGAAATTATTGTCAAAAATATTCCATAACAGAGATTTACTCTAAAGAAAACATTTCAACAATAAACTCAGAAAGTCAAGTTATCTGTCAGCTGCTTCCACAAAGATCACATTCGGGAGTTTTCTCTTCCATTTATTCCATGATCCCCAAGCATGCAGTGAAATCAAAGATTGCAAATATTATTTCATGAATATTGAAATTTCTCTACATTGGGATGCACATATCTATGAGAAGAGCAAAGATACACTACCATGTATGAAGGCATCAGTGACTGCTGGCTATTTTTCAATGCGACTATGAAAGTGGGTCTGTATTAGTATTGAATAAGTACAGTAAGTAACTTCGCACATAATTATTTACAATAAATGGCTAGTATAAAAATGAAGAGCTCTGACATTAATACACAATTTTAATGCAGTTCCTATCCTTTGTATACCACCCTGGGTAATGTCTGTTTGGACCTGATCCACAGGATGGGTGGGGATTTCTGCTTCTTTGAACCCCTGGATCAGGCAGAGCAGCTCTGCCTCACATACACCCTCCCAAAACTGCTGAACAATTGCAAATAATCACTCTCTGTCTCTCTCTCTCTCTCTCTCATTCACCTTCCCATTCTCTCAATCCCATACTCAGTCCTCCTGTTTCTGTCTGTCTCTCTCACACACACATTTGGTCTTTCCCATTTGGTCTTTCTCTTGTATTTGGCTTAAGAGGGAGATAAAACAGATGCCAGCTTCCAGTATAAACTTCATCCTTAATTTGCTTTTGCTTCTACTCTGTTATCATCATTGCTTGGGTTTCCTTCCCCAAGCAGCCCTCTCTGGCATTCTAATCCCAAGGCCTGAGCCTATACAAATACAAATACAAGAAGACAGCCTAGTGCTGGTATGACCAGTATACTATGAACTTCTGCAAAGACAAATTCCCCATATTAGTGCATTTAAATTATGATTGGGGTCAAGAAGTAGTTGGCTTTCAAAGGGATGTAGCACCCCACCACCCCTCTGACAGAATCTATTCCCAAATAACCAGAGTTAACTAGCAAAATCTCTAGAGCTTTTGGAGGAAGCAAATTTGAGAGGGATTATTTTTTTAAAAAAATATTAAAGATTATATTTTGTGTCAGGAAAACTTTCAAGGTACTTTTGTCCTGAAATAAAGTTTCAATTTCTTCTCCAACATGCCCCCTTGACCCAGAATAATTCCTCTGCTTTAAACAAAACTTTGAAAATATGTCTTTGTTGAAGCACTTGCCTACCAGCAATTTCACTCCAATGCTCTACAATCTCATCTACATATTCTACGGGCACT
The DNA here is from genome assembly GCA_004320025.1 of Laticauda laticaudata. Taxonomy (NCBI): domain Eukaryota; kingdom Metazoa; phylum Chordata; class Lepidosauria; order Squamata; family Elapidae; genus Laticauda; species Laticauda laticaudata. The sequence continues at coordinate 93,659 of BHFT01000708.1, read as the reverse complement.
GAGGCAGCCTCCTAACCACTTGTGGAAGATAAGTCATAGAATTATAGAGTATCCTTCTGCTACAGTGATGCTGCAGGAAAGCAATGTTTTCCATTGGAAAACATATAGCAACCATCTGTGGGAATATTCTGATAGACCTGGAGGAGCGGCTTGAGGAAGATGGCAGCTGCATGGTTCCAGATAGTTTGCTATGAGACCGCCTTCTCCCATTTGGCCATGGCGCACTCTATTTCCATGGCCATTTCTTCTTGGGCTGCTAGGGAGAACAAAACCCACCTGCCAACTAGGCCTTTCTTTTTGTTCATCTTAGTAGGAATAGGATCTTGTTAAAGTAATCCACAGGACTGCTATTCCTACCAGCAACACCTCCTTTTGGTTTGTGTCTTCTTTAGTAAGATTCTGCTTACTCTACGAGAAAAACTGGGTGAAGATCCTTCACTCGCCTAATTTTCTTTCTCTTCCCTGCACTTCCCATTATTTCCACACCTCCCTCACAGCAACATTTGGTAACCATCACCTAACCTTCATGGGAGGACAGCAACTTGGCTGGCTTTGTTTTGAAGTGCAGCAACACTACCACTGGGGAAGCTAGGCTTGGAATCTCCTCTTCTGGATTCTGAAAACAGGTAACAATTTAAACCAGGGCTGTCCAACCTTGGCAACTTTAAGACTTGTGAACTTCAACTCCCACAATTCCTCAGCCAGCATGGTTGCTTGGGGAATTCTAGAAGTTGAAGTCTATGGGTGTAAAGTTGCCAAGGTTGCACACCCTTACTTTAAGGTTATGGACACCTACAAACATTCTTTTGGCTGCAATTTTCTTAAAAAAGCATTTTGGGATGTCCAGGATATCTCTATCTAATATGGATTGGCTCTAATTCTGGAGATTCTGCCTCAGATGTTTCTTGACTTTCTAGTCATTTTGCTCAGTCTTTCTCTTCCTATTTGTGCTATTTATGAAGCGTGACCCAGCTTGTTATTAAGTGGTGAGACAATTATTCTTGGTTATTTCAACGCAATCAACCAAGTCTATGATGCAGCCATTTTAATGGCATAGCTGGGCACCTTTTGGCCCAGCTATGGCTTGTTTGTTACCATAGATACTATGCATGATTTGCACTAGCTTACATCTCCAAGATTCTTTGAATAGAATTATTAGATGCAATTAGAAATGCATCTTTATAAGATTAATCTTGTGCATTTGCCTGATATGTGAATGCAACTTCACTTTCCTTCCATTACACTGTATAAATAATCTCATCTTTTATACATCTGCAGTTGCTGAGAATTTAAAGTACATCTTTGGTTTAACTAAAAAAGAACTTGATGTGTCTAAATCTTGTGTACATCAAAAGATATTACTCTGCTCAGTTAAAAATAGAATGGAAATTACATTATTATTTTCTGTTGTTTGATCATTGCACCCACATTCATTAAAGCAATCAATTTTCATAATGTTATTTATTAGGCTTTATATACAACAGATTATCAAAGTGCCTGTATGCTCTATATTAAAATATGTACACAAACTTGTGTATTTATTTGAGGAGGTTGAATCCTTTGATTAATAAATATGCTGCAGTTGTTTTCAGATGAACATTAAACAATCTGTAGCATATATTTCTCCAAGTGACAAGACATCAGGAAGACTATAATGCCTAATTCAATTGCTTAAACAATTGTTTAATTAACTTAATTAAAGACCCACCCTAAGTCTAATAATATACATATATGACACAATGCAACATATAAGCTATTCATTTTATTTAATGGAACATGTCAGAGACAGCCAGTTATCTTTGACTTACAAAGTCAGCTTTGTAAAGAGGTAGCCTATAAGGATTTGACTCTCCAAGCATTTACTAATTTAATTTATTTAAGACATTTATATGGCTGCCCAGTTTGTTTAAATGTGACTCTGAAAGAAACAAAAATGCAATTCCAGTTAAAATCACAGCAACTACAATTAATAAATAATCATTCCTGCCTGAAAGTTTATATGAGAAATAGAGAGAAACAGTTTAAATGTTTGGACCTGTTGAATAATCCACAATCGTGGGGTTCTTGATGCTCCCTGAGCTTGGTTATTTCTTGCACACATTTCATTACCAAACTAAGAAAAGCCCCTGTCACACAGCACCAACGGATGGAAAGAGGATGTAAAACGGAGAAAAACACTTGCCATCCATTGGTTAACGCCGATGCTTCCGTTCTTACTCACTGACGTTCCGTTCTTCATACCTCTCTATCCGTCCAGCATTCCTCTAACTGCTGATTTCATCGATCACAAAAACTTTGAGCCACCAAAACTTTTGAGCGAAAATGTATCCAACGACGTCCTTCTGCATCCGCAATCACCATAAGGGAACATCCAGTTGACTCCGTCATTATCCGTTAGCATCCGCTATATTCCGCCAGGCACTGCCTGCTCGCATCGTTCGCAATAAATCCGCTCCAGTGGAAAACCACGATGACAAACGTAGTGGAAGCAGGAACAGACTACGTGAAGTGACGGACAGAAAATTAGCACACGGTCTGGGAAGATGAAAGCGGATGCGACCTCGCATCATACAAAGCATTTAAAATGGAACATCGTTGGCAATCCGTATCATCGGATAATTTAGGATGTCTGAGGATGCCAGGGTAGTGCAGGAACAAGCTGAGAAAAACCTATATTCCTATAAAAAGGGGAGAAATCACCGTGAATCTCACTTTCCCAGTCCAGCAGCCGCGTCCTGTGCAGACCTCTTCACCTTGCATCTGCTTGCTCTTCCACAGCATTCCAGTCACTCCACCATGGATGTCTCACAACACTCCTTTTGTAGCACTCATCTTCTACACATGCCCGAAGCCTCTACAGGCTCTTTCAACTGATTCTACGAGAAGAAAGAGCGCCAAGAAGGTCTGCGGTACCGAAGACTCGCGAGTAAGAAGATAGGTACGACTGTATAAACAAGCTGATGGTGACGCGGAAAGAAACACGCCCTGCTTCCAAACTTCATTGGGATCCTCCAGCCATGTTTGACCGAAGTCTGTGGAGCACAGAACCGCAGTTGACCCAAGCCAGAGCACCAACTTCCGGCCCAGCCTGGACCCTGTTTCAAGGTGCACTGACTCTGTGCCACCTGGCCTCAGTACCACAGTACAGGAAGCATGCAGTACGGCTGGAGTCCACAGAACACCATCAGCACTTTGTCAAGAAGTGGTGCAGCCATCATCGAAAAGAATACCGTGGGAGGAATCCTCCAGTGCCCCTCCACTGAAGAAGCTGGAAGAAAGTTGCCAGAGCCCCAGTGCTATCAATGTGAAACTTCCCCCACAACGTTGCGAGCCATAGATGCAAATCACGTTGCCTGCAAAGCTCCAAGCCAATCAGCTGTCCACTTATTTCAAGTACAAGCGCTTGCTTCATGTATCATTCCTCTTTGCCATGGCCGATGCACTACATTCATTACATCGATGCTCAGCGCAATGGCTCCACTCTTTCAGATGCCCATGTATACGCCCAGTCACCTCAAGAGGCAGAATGCCAACCTTCATTCATGGGCTTCCAGATCCAGACCCCCTGCCCAATGACACACAAGATGTGCCCTACTTCAGTTGTGGGGATGACGCCTTCTCCCTCAGAACCATACCTATGAACCGGTACACCTCCAGTGGCCTCACCCATTGAAGAGAGGATCTTAAACTACAGGCTGTCAGGCAAATGCGGTGGGAAACGCCCTTTGGCATCCGGCCCAAACAGACAGGTACTTCTCAACCGCCATGCAGCATCGCCCACCAGACGTCAGAGAAGGACAATTGGAAGCTTGCTGCCAGCCTGCACAATCTCATGCGCACTGGCACCCAGTGTTGCAGAAAAGCTCCTGGACCTACCAAACAAGCAATGGACATAGGACCTGCGTGAATGGAGCAAGCGAAAAACCGATAATAACTGTTGAGTGCCAAAAGGCCCCCAAACAAGCCTCCAACGTGAAGGGAAAAGAAGCCCCAGCAACCAACCTCCCTGAAACACGGTTTTTTGGCACTCCCCAGCTGGAGCAGTGGCAGTGCAAGACAGGATGATAAGATGCTTAAATGATGCTTCCTTCAGCCTGTTCTCATCCACACGATGAATTGGCCATGTATGTTGAGTGGGCCTACAATGAACAGCGCATTTAAATTAAAATTGATGTTTATGTGACATGTGTGGATGAATCATATCATTATTCTGATAATAAAGGCCATAGTGTGGCACCTGGAGCGGTACCATACAGTCCCCACTGATGCTTGCACTGGTAGTTTATCATCCCACCAGCATTAAACCCCAATCCCAAAAGTATCCCTCCCATCTCAAAGGTATTCCCTGCCCATCCCACACTTATCCTTACCCACCCCACAGCATTACCCATCCCAAAGATCCCGCACCATCCCACAGTATCCCTCCCATCCCACAGCTATTACCGATTCCCACAGTATTTTCCTGCCCATACCCACTCTATTCTTAAGCCCATCCCACAAGCATGCAAAGCCTTAACCATATTCTAAAAGTTTCCACCAAGACTTTATTGACTAAAAAAATGAAAAGCAAGGTGTGAAGCAAAATAATCTTTATAATAAACAACTGTAAAAGAAAAATCACCCAAGTCAAGTGTCCAAAGCAAAATAGAATTCAACAAGTAGCCTACCCAGTTCTCTGGCATTCTTCTTGGTCACTCTAGGGCTGCCCACTCTCAGGGGTGAAGGTCCAGCTGCTGAGGACGTGACTGCCTGCTGAGTGCTGGTCTGAGGCGTCATTGGGGTGCCTGCCCCCGAGAGACAACAGCGGACGGTGTTGAGGAAGCTCTCAGACAGCTGCGCTCAGCCCCATGATGTGACGAGCCCCTCCGCCATGACATGGGGTGTCAGCCCCAATACAGAATGACAGATGTTCTGAGCCGCGGCTCTGGCTTGTTGGTGAGAAGGAGCATGTATGGATTCTGTCTGCCAGACTGAGCGAGGTAGTGTGCATACTGTGCATGTGTGCATCTCAGTGCATGGGTGGCATCTGTGGCGGGGGTGCATTGGCGTTCGATGTACCTGGGCCTTAACTCAAGGCTGCCTGTGCTGCTTGGACCCCTGGTCAGCCTTAGCCTATGGTAGGTGAGGCCTGTGGAAAAGCCTTGGAAGCGGCATGACATCACCTGGGGTGGAGCGAGCAACTGAACTGGTGCAAGCAGTTCAGCTGGCTCTGGACGTTGTGAGAAGACCGGTGATCCTGTCCTTTAATCACCTGTACCTGTGATTCGGACAGTTCATGCAGGTCTGGTGAGCGTAGCGTAAGAAGCTTGCGGTGGAAGATGGACATCAGTGGTGTACCAGCTGAGAGAGGAGATCTACGCTGCTTCGGGATGTGTCCCTGATCTCCAGCAGGATCCAGTGTTAGGCTCTGGCCCTCCCGTACTGGCTCTCTGCCTGCCTTTCTGTGGAGGTCCGACCATACAAGCTGGGCGTGGATGGGTTGTCTCGGTGAAGTGACCCTCTCTCCTTTCTCCACTGCTCAGGGGTCCTCCACGCGCTCCCCATGGATGTGCAGCTGTCGGGGCGGTCCTCCCATCGTGGCACGCTCCCACAGAACCTAGCTCTGGAACACCAGACTGAGCTCTTGCCAGAAAAGCAACGTGCCTCTGTGGGCTGCCTGAGAAGCGACGGTTGTGAGATGGGGCGCTCTCCTCGGGCGTGGCAGATCTCACCCTCCAAAAAGCCTGGACTTTGGACCATTCACGTAGGTCTCTCGGTCTCGTCACTTGACGCGTGCCTGGCCAGATTTCTTGAGGTGCAGCTTCCCGAATCCAGTGGTGCATGTGCTTCCACCAGCTGCAGGAGCAGCCTCCAAATACGTGCTATTGCCCGAGCTCTCACCTTCTCTCTCCAAGCAGCCTGCTTCTCTTGGTGTCTTGATGGAGCCTGTCCTTCTGCAAAATACTCTTCTCCCTCAGCCATTCCAGCACCTCATTCCTCATATTCCTCTTCGATGGAGTACCTGGCCGGTTCCTTCCCGTTCTCTCGATTCTCCTGTCAGCTCTTCTCCCTCTTGGCAGGGCCATCTGGGCCCTCATCAGAGGGGCTCGAGCTTGTACGGCTGCTCCTCCACACCACCACCACCAGCAGCAAGCAACAACAAGAATAGCAGGAAAAGCATGGACACCCCAGCAGCACCAACGCAGCACCAAGACAGCACCAACGCCAGGACCACAAGACTCATGATCTCAGCAGCCAGTAGTAAGCGCAGCAACGACAGTAAGCACCCAGCAGGACCACCAGGAACACCCGACCAGGAGCACCCAGCAGACAGGGCACACAGGAGCACCCAGCAGGACCAGGACCAGCGCCAGCCAGACTAAAGGCACCAGCATAAGCACCAGCATTCAGGAGCAGTGCATGCAGAGTAAACTCCCACAGAACACCAGTCACCAGGAGCAGCCCAGCAGAGAAACACCAAGCAGAAGACCAACCAGGAGCAGGCCACCAGAAGCGCAGCGACCAGAGTCAGCAGCCGCAGCCGAAAGTCAAGCACACCCAGCAGAAGCAGATCAGGCCAGTTGCGGTGGGAATGGTGGCCCTGTCCTCTCCAGGGCTGCAGCAGATGTCACAGGCTTCTTCTCTTCTTCTCCCATGGTTGTTGGTTGTTGGCTTGCTGGCTGCGAGCTGTGGGTCTGGTAGCAGTTCTTTCCTCTGAATGGTGACTCTGTTCGAGCTGCTTCCTTATTATCGCAGGGCTACCAATGCCATCTCCCCGCAATGCGCAGTGAATCCTCTGCATCCGTAGGCGATCCGCTAGCGTCCGCTCTGCATCCGCTTCATTCCCTCGCATCCGCTTGTGCATCTGTTCCTTCGCTGTGTGTCCACTCACTGTGCTCCCCCGGAACCCTGCGATGTGCCATCCGCTCCAATCACTTCCATCCGCTAGGCTTCCATGGAGCATCCGCTTTATCATCCTGGCTACAATCTCCCCAACGTCTCCTTATTCCGTTGTTGTCTGCTCTGCTTATGCAAATTTGGCGCACTTTTGAGAGCGGATAACAACAGATGGAACATTTTCTTGTCCGCTGTGTCCTTTTTACAAACGTTTTGCAACCGTCGGCCAATGTGACAGGCCCTTAACATCATCAGTGCTAGTAGGGTGGGGGAGATTGATCTCATTTTATATACTAGTGGGTTGCTGTGTCAGTGTTCTTGGGGTGGTCTTGGTGGTTCCTTGATTGGATTGTTGTTTATTGTTCACTTGTTTGTCTGTGTTGGTAATTTCTTATTTTTGTAAGTAAGTTTCACCCATCTTACAACTTTTCTTGCCATACTTGTTCAGTGGATCACTGCAATTAAGCTAATAACACAGTTGTTAAATAAATCTGGCTGCCCCGTTGACTTTGCTGGAAAGATCACAAAAGTTGCTCGCATCTCAGGAAACTGCAACAGTCATCAATAAAAGTCAGTTGCCAAGTGTCTGAATTTTGATCATAACCATGGAGAGGCTGCATACTATTTTTTCATCTATCCCCGCTCCTCTGAAAAGCACTATTTTGAGCAGTAGAAAACAGGAGACCAAAAAATGGCAAAAAAAAAAAAAGTAGGTATTGAAAACAGACCAATCTGATCCCTTTATTCTCAAATCCAGTTTGCAGAGTTTGTGTTACTATGGAACAGCAGGTAGCTGGTGCTATGAAGGCATAGTCTGTCTTCTCTGAGAAAGATCACCAGCTAATTAGAGAGATCTCTTCCCACTACATAGACCAGAAATAGCTCCCCAAATCCTTGGATGTAGCCTTCAGAGTCCTTCAAACGCGATCACCAAGCAGTAATTGTTATTGTGATGAAAAGTACATGGAGAGTAATCATATTAGCTATTAATTTAATTTACATGTAAATTGCATTTTCTGTCCTGGCCTTGTTTTAAGTTTTGGAAGGCAGTTCTCTGCATGCTATCCAAACAGCTGAGTGTAACCCTCAATCTGGGCCAAGCTGTTCAACTCCGATATAGATTCCTGGCTGTTCTTTATAACCCTGCTTCTCTCCATCATCCGGTCTGAATTGCTGTGTTGGCTCTATACTCACAGAACTGAGCTCACCATGATTATATATCAAGTCTGTGTTATATTTAGGGAGATACGGTCATATACCAATCATTTATATTTCAAAGCAGGATTTGTATGCTAGGAGCAATACAATACTACTTTAACAAAGTCAAGAAAAGCTCACACATTTATTAACCAAACGTCTGGTCAGCATATCTACACTGATAAAGGCCTTTACTGATAAATTACCTATCATCCCTGCACAATATGGTGCACCAGATAAACTTCTTCAGTGCTGCCATTTCTTCCCTGGCAGACTTCCTATGCTCATCAGGACGAGGGTATTCCAGTTATTAATTAGTTTCAGGGAATTAAGGAGCAGCAAAATTTTATTAATACAGAGGGGAAAAATAAGACTTCTAAACACTACCACCAATTACATTTTGGCTACATGTCACAACATTTGTTTCAATTTATACATGGGGGGGGGAGGGAAATTCAATAGAAAAAATAATATTTATGAAAATAGTAACAGTAATTGGGAAGCCATCTGTCAGCTATCTATTTTTTTGTTTACATTTTCTGCTCAACCATACTTTTTATTTGAGTATTCTGCCCAATTATAGATGCTATGCAAGATTTGATGAATCCGTGTTTCTGAAGCACGGAAGATGTGATATTGCCAAATTGTTCAATTCCATAGAAGGGAAGGGTTAAAAGGGGATCCATCACTTTTGCTGTAAAGGGATAATGCCAAAATGCATTCCAGTAGTAAATTTTCCTTGTTCTGACATCTATGAGCATTGTTTCCAGTTAATTCAGAATACGAGGGCTAACTGCTTCGTGCTATATTCCACTCTATTGGCCGCCTCCAATGGAGAAATATTTTAAATGATGTCGTGACGTGAGAATATGACAACAGGAATATAGAAAAATCATCTAGACCAAAGGTCTTCAAGCTTGGCAAGTTTAAGACTTATGGACTTCAGCTTTAAGAATTCCTGAGCTAACATAACTGGAGGAGGAATTCTGGGAGTTGAAGTCCACAAGTCTTAAAGCTGTCAAGTTTGAAGACCCCTGATCTATACTATAATGCACTAGAGAATTCTTATCCCAAAAGAATATTGATCATATTCAAAGTATTGCAGATTATTTTCAAATTCCACAGTCGCTAAGCAAAGTGGTTGTTAAGTGATTCATCATATGATCAGACTTGATTTTATGACAATTTTTACCAGTTTTTAACTGAATTCAGCTTCCCTCATTGCTTTTGCTTTGTCGGAAGGCAGCTGGGAATGAAGTTACAAGGATGCTGCAGAGGTTGTATTCACTTTTACAGCAAAATCAAATCATCATTAAAACAATCATCATAAACCAGAGGTGGTATTCAGCAGGTTTTGACCAGTTCTGAAGAACCGGTAGCAGAAATTTTGAGTAGTTTGTAGAACTGGCAAATACCACCTCTGGCTGGCTCCTCCTCCATCTATTCTCTGCCTCCCGAGTTCCAGCTGATTGGCTGGGTCTTCTTTTGTTGCCCTGCACGGGAGAATGGAGCTGGAAAGCAGGTTAGTGGGGTGGGGAGGGAATGGGATTTTGCAGTATCCTTCCCCTGCCATGCCCACCAAGCCACACCACGCCCACCAAACCCTGTCCATAGAACTGGTAGTAAAAAATTTGAATCCCACCACTGTCATAAACCATTTGTATCATATGGAATTCAAAGGAACAGAATCCTCAGCCAAAGCAATGTGAGAGATTCCACTTATCCTTTGTAATATTTTAGGGCAAAATATTGTTCAACAATTATTGAATGATCATGTTATATTTGTGATAAAGTTCATTGCTTCACAATCACATTTTCATTCCTGCAAAGCAGAGGAACAGAGGGCGACTTTTTGGAAGTGAAGCCCACAGTTAAGTAATAAGATGCTACATTCAGAATGGAGATGAAAAAGTCCACCAGTTGGGCGGGCTCTATTCCTTTACTCTTACAGTCTTACTAGGATTAAACATTTGCAAGTTCAATTAGCAGTGAAAATCTGTGTAAATAAAAGTTAAATTAAGCATTGCTATTTGGCTAAAACTTCCTGTCAGTTTTAAAATAGTAAAAGATGGTCACAATCTTTTTTAAAAAAAGAAATGCAACCAGTCCTGCAATGTAATAATTGTGCTAGAGACATATGTAGGTTCAACAAGACTAGGATATAAATATTCATTCATTTTTGACATGAATATTTTATTCCTAGGGTTCAAATAAAGTGTTTAAAATGTTTTAAATTTTTAAACAGAAAACAGAAGATATCTGAGTGCTAGAGAAATGGGACAAATTATAAACCTAAATAAATTATAGTGCATTTCTGATGAAATATTGCACATATTTTGATAGTGATGTATGTATGTATGTATGTATGTATGTATGTATGTATGTATGTATGTATGTATATATGTATGTATGTATGATGTAAACTGTACTACATGCAGAAAGGAGACATGATTATGATGAGGACAATAATGATAATCATTCAGAATACTGCTTCTAAGATAAATTGAGCCTTTGTGTATTTTTTTTTTGTAACTCTTCATGTTTTATCAAACATGCCTTGGTTTAGCATTTTAGTATCTTAGAAGTAATTTACATGATCTTGATGAAATCTCACTCTGTCAGGATTTGATATATTGAATTTCTTCAATTTGCTCCAAATTCATTCAGTTCTGCTCCTACCCTTCGTGGGATTTCTCATCATTGCTAGCTTTTTATCACTTTATTATTGGATCATCATGCAATTCCTCCCTTCACCTTCCACAGTGTTAATGAATGAGTGATTCTTGATATTCTTTTCAGAAGCCCATTTGACATTTTTCAACTAGTCAGTGCACAATATATAATTACACTGTTTAATTTTAATCCCATTTTGTATCAATTTGACAGCAGCTCCATCAAATATGAATATTATTAGCTTTCCCGGGAGAACTGCTATATTCAATATTAAATGCATTACAAACCTTTATGTTATTCCATGTTATCAAAGAACAAAGTATTAACCAGAGCCATGTATAATTAATCATGCAGAAAATGATTTTTGTCAGTTACCCTTATTTCTATAGATACTTGTGAAGTGACAGTTTATTAATAGTGAAATTAGCAAACCATGCAGCTTAAATCAGTATGATTCTCTTAGATGTATTATCATTGAAACATTACTAATAGTTCTTGGGTTATGCCCACTCATTCATTAACTATTTATAAAGTTGCATCAGTGCCGAACAAGGGGGACTTACAACCAGTCCTCGCAGTTCCAGCATCACAGTTATGTGACAATCAATGCTTGGCTTGCAATTATTCTGTTGCAGCAAACTGTGATCATCAGGTAATCACAATTTCCAATGTTCTCTACCAGCTTCTCACAAGTACAGGTAGTCCTTGCCTTATGATCACAACTGAGACTGGAACTTCCATTGCTAGATGAGCAGTTGCTAAGGTTAGTGCACACCCAATTTTATGATCTTTTTAGTTACAGTTGTAAATTGTTAAGTGAATCACATGGTCATTAAAAGAATTTGGCTTTTCCCATTGACTTTGCTTGTCGAAAGCCCCCTGGGAAGGACACAAATGGAGATCTTGTGACCTGGGATGCTGCAACTACCATATATACACAAGCGGGTTGCCAAGTGCCCAAATTTACATCTCGTGACTGTGGGGACACAGTGATGGTCAAAAGTACGAGGACCAGATATAAGTCACTTTTTACAGTGCCACCATAACTTTGAATGATTGCTAAACAAATGGTCTTAAGTCAAGGACTACCTGTAATGTCAATGGGGAAGATAGTAGGAAGTCAGAAATCGCTGATGCAGCATTTTTTTGCCCACCCATGTCCTGTAGTGCTTTCCCCCACAGAATTCCCCACAATACCCAAACACTTGCCCATGTGCTCCTTAGAGATTGCCAGCATGGCCCCTACACTCCTGTCAGCCTACTTGCCTGGTACTCCCATGGCTTTCCACTTAAAAGCCTGCACAGTCCTGGGATAACAACAGCAACGGGGTTGTGGCTCCTATCCAATGTGGTCATGTGGCAGCGTACTGTTTGACCGTATTGCTTAGCGATGGAAATTCTGCTTTCAATTGCCCTTGTAACCCAAGGACTAACTATATCTTAGCAATTGTTAAATAGTCCACATGATTTTATGATCCTTTTTGAGGAACCTAGGGTAATTTTAAATAATCGTGAGAAGGTCCTACAGTATAAAGAAGCCCCACACACAGAGACTCAGATACACGCAGAGAGAATAAGTCATTGATTATATTGCTTATAGGATTAATTCATTCATATTCTGTTTTATTTTTAAGGAATGGTTCATTCAAATAAATTCATTTGGAAATTAATCTTTGTATATTAATTAGCAATAGTGACACAGTAAATCTAACTGCTAACACAAAACAATGTAACTTCATTTACAGTTCAAACGTGCACATACTTTATACACATGCATATAAGCCAGAATAAAGACAACCTGAAAATAATCGAGGATTAAAAAAAACCACAATCCATTATATCTTCAGAACAAATAAAGAAATCAATAGAAGAGAAGAGAACAAGCTGTTTTAATTCTCTGTCATCTAAGGGTGAAGCCATATGGCTTCTGTTAAAATGCTGTCTTTTGGCCTGTGACTGGCAGAAAATTATGCCAAAATAAATTGTGCTGCCCTCTTTGCCAACACCTCTTATATCTTGTTAATGAGACTACTAGGTGGTACCATTCTTGCTGTTTAATGAGGGACAAGTAAGAAAAGCAACTGGTGAATCCACAACTTTCTTTCCCTCTGACTTACTAATAAGAAAAACAACCAGTTGTTCTATTTAACCTTGTACGGCAGAGATGGCTGTAGATTTTGTTTAGCTGTCAAACTTGGAAAAAAGCAGGTTGAAGTTTGAAGATGAATCTCACATTAATGTTTATATATTCAATGCAACAAGCATGTGGTATAGAAACAATTATAAATAATAATATAAATATTATATTAATATAAACATTTTAATTGGCATTATCAAATTCACTGTCAACCAATTGCAAAAGACAGCTTTATTTGGAACAGCTTACATCCTGTGACAATACCTCAAACAAACATCAACATCTGCTTATCTCAAGTTCTTGGGAAGGCCTCAATAGGTGATAAAAATGCCAAATCCAATGTGCACATCTGGCTTTCCAAGCTATGAACTTTAAGATAAAATGATGTTATCCATATTTTGCATATCTCTGCACCCTTCTACAGCTACCAAGCTACCCCCTTTACCCTCTGGTTCACAGGTCACATTTTGGACAGAGCAGACCACTGGTTTGAAAGAGGGGTCAAAGAGGCCATCTATGTCAAAACTGAACAGTCGTCTCTCAACAGAGGCAAGGGATACAACATCATCCATCTCCAATCTATAACACAGTCCTTTCAACAGTTCCAAAAAGGCTCCACACCCATTTGCACTACTCAGGTGACCCTGACCCAACACAGATACACCTCCAAATGGCCTCAAAGACTTGCTAAATAGAATGCAAATGACCACCTGTCTGCAAGGAATATAAATCCTTCCATTCCCCACATTCAATCAGAGCTGAAGAAGCTTCTTGGATGAGAAGTGAAAGAAAAACCAGAAAGTTCAGTTGCCTCTTGAAAAAGCACTTTGGGGATAAATGACAAGTCAATACCGAGAACACATGAGAAACTCAGAATAACCCCACCTTGATTCTGTTTGGTTTTAGAAGGGGTGAGAGAAACTGGAAAGCTTCTGAGAGTTGGTTATTGTACCCTATAACAATAGAGTTCAAGTAAAAGATTCTCCAGTCTAGTCGTGTCCAACTCTAGGAGATGGTGCTCCATTTCTTAGCGAAGAGAACCAGTATTGCCCAAAGATGTTTCCATAGGCACATAGCTAGGGTGAAGTATATGCCAAGGCACAAGGAATGCTGTTACCTTTTCATCAAAGGGGTAGTTATTTATATCCAGTGGTAGTTATTTATCTACTCACATTTGCATGCTTTTGAACTGTTAGGTTGGCAGGAGCTGAGTCACGTAACAGGAGCTCACCCCACCACTCAGTGCTCAGCTCTCAAACCTAAGCTATAAGCTTTCCAGCTGATAAAGTCAGTTTCTTTAATTGCTGAGCCATCACAGCCCCTAGAGCAATGGTGCTCAACCTTCCTAATGCCGTAACCCTTTAATACAGTTCCTCATGTTGTGATGACCCCCAATCATAAAATTATGGCTCGGTTCCTAAGACCATCGAAAATATGTGTTTTCCAATGGTCTTAGGCGATCCCTGTGAAAGGGTTGTTCGACCCCCCAAAGGGGTCGTGACCCACAGGTTGAGAACCACTGCCCTATAGAGTTCTAGGAGTCTGTCTGTTCCCTGGCCTGGCCTACCTCAAGAGCTGACAGTAGGCGAGCATAACAAATAGACCTAAGCAGATCCCAATTCCTTACAACATCGTCAATCACATTGTAGATGAAGCGTGCTAGATCGTGCTGACAACAAAAATTGCGTAATACAATATTAAAAATGGTATTTTAAAAAATGGTACAGTTGAAAACTTTAACCTGGCTGAGTTGTGGGCTCGAGATGAGATAATAACTATTTAATGAGAACATGTCATATTAAAATATTGAATTCATGCAATGGTTTTGGTGACAACTGGAGGACCTGAAGATGAGCATGTGGAATTAAATAAGCTGAGCCCAGCTATGAAAAAGGATATGTCAAGATCAAAATAAAATTTATTTATTTTTTCTATTTTTTAGAAGCAAAGACTAGAACTAGACAATCTCAGTATACAATATTTACCCAAAAGGAAGATGAGGGGTTTTCTTTTTCTCATTCAAAAAACTATTTGTGATTTGGGGGAAAAGGGTAATCTTACCTTAGAACCAAAAAAAAAAAATAAGGATAAGAACAGAACTATTGAAAAATTAAAACCCCTTGCACACAGCACCAATGGATGGAAAGAGGATTGTAAAACGGAGAGAAACACTTGCATCCCGTTGGTTATGCGAATGCGTTCCGTTCTGTACTCACTGCGTCCATTTTCATACTCTCTATCCGTCCAGCATTCCTTACTACTGTGATTTCATACCGGCTCAAAAACTTTTGAGCTGCACAAAACTTTTTGAGCGGAAAATGTATCCAACGCGTCTGTTCTGCATCCGCAACGCATATGCGGGACATCCGTTAGCGTCCGTCATTATCCGTTATGCATCCGCTATATCTCCGCTAGGCATCTGCTGCGCATCCCGCTCGCACACGCTCCAGTGGAAAAGACACAGGGAGAAGCAAAACGGACGTGGAACAGACCCGCAGCGTTTAGTAGCACGGACAGAGAAAGGATGAAAGCGATGCAGCTCGCATACAAAGCATTAAAATGGAAAAATTGTGGCCGTTATCTGGATATTTAGGATGTCTGGAGGATGCCTGGGTATTGGGAGGAAACAAGTGTGAAAACCTATATTTCCTATATAAAAGGGGGAGAAATCACCGTGGATCTCACTTCTCACGTCCAGCAGCCCTGCCGGTGCAGACCTCTTCAGCCTTCATCTGGCTCTTGCTCTTCCACAGCATCCAGTCATCTCCACCATGAGATCGTATCCACCATCCTTTTTGGTAGCCACCATCATTCTACAACAGGCGCGAAGCCATCTACAGGCTCTTTCACCTGTTCTCGAGAAGAAAAGGAGGCGGCCAAGAAGTGTCTGGGTCCGAAGATGGATCGCGAGAAAGCAGAGTACGGATGTATACAAGCTGATGGTGGAGCTGAGGACACGAAGACACTGTGCATTCCAGAACTTCATTGAGGATGCCTCCAGCCATGTTTGTACGAAGTTTGAGTGGAGCGAGCTGAGACGCAGGTTGACCAAGCAGAGCACCAGCTTCGGCGCCAGCCTTGGGACCCTGGGTCAAGGCTGGCACTGACTCTGCGCCAACCTGGGCCTTAGGGACCACGTTACAGAGAGCATGCCAGTTACGGCTGATGTTGCTCACACAACACCATCACTCGCATTTGTGGTCAGAGAAGTGGTGCAAGGCCATCATCGAAGAATACCTGGAAGTGGAGCTCCTCACAGTGCCCCTCCATTGAAGAAGGCTGGAAGAAAGTTTCAGAGGCAGTCGGTATCAGAAGTAGGAAACTTCCCCCCACACCGTTGGAGCCATAGATGCTAAGCACATAGGCCTGCAAAAGCCTACCACCAAATTCAGGGGTCCATTATTTCAACTACAAGGGGCTTCTTCAGCATATCCTCTTTGCGATGCTCGATGCTGACGACAGTTAGTGACAACGCCAGTTCCCCAAAGGTCGGCTAGAACGCCCTCATCTATGGGCTTCCCAGATCCAGCAAGACCCCCTGCCCAATGACACACAAGATGTGCCCTACTTCAACTCGTGGGGGATGATGCCTTCTCCCTCAGAACCTACCTCATGAAGCCCTACACCTCCAGATGCCTCACCCGTGGAAGAGAGGATCTTGAACTACAGGGCTTGTCCAGGGGCAAGGCGGGTGAGTGAACGCCCTTTGGCATCCTGGCCAACAGGTTCTAGGTACTTCTCACCACCATGCAGCATTCACCCACAGACCGTGAGGAGGATCATGAAAAGCTTGCTCATCCTGCACAATCTCATGCACACCTGCTACCCAGCTGTTGCAGAACAGGCTTGTGGACCGTCAACAAGGCAATGGGGACATGGAGCCTCGGGACATGGAGGCAAGGGCGAAAACCTGATAGACAACTCTGGATGTACCAGGCCCCAACAGAGCTTCACGTGAAGGCAAACAAGCAGGGCAACCTCCTGAAAACGGGTGCAACTCCCCAGCTGAGCAGTGTGAAGTGGAAGACAGGATGATAGTATAGCTGCTAAATGGATGCTTCCTTCAGCCTGTCTCATAACACTGATGAGATTGGGCCATGTATGTTGAGTGGCCTACAATTGACAGGGCATTTAATAAAGAGTTGTGTTTATGTTGAAATGTGTGGATCAATGATTACATTGTTATTGATAAGGCCATAGGTGTGACAGCTCGGAGGGTGGACTTAAGTCCCACTATGCTTTGCACTGGAGGTTTATCTATCACCAAGCTATTACCCATCCCACACGTATTCCTAACCCATCCACAGCTACTACCCATCTCACAGGTATCCTAACCCATCCCACAGCTATTACCCATCCCACAGGTATCCCTGCCCATCCACAGCTATTACCCATCCCACAGGTTATCCTTACCAATCCCACAGCTATTACCATCCAAAGGTATCCCTGCCCCTCCCACAGCTATTACCCATCCCAAAGGTATCCCTGCCCATCCCACTGCTATCTTAACCCATCCCACAAGCATGCCAAGAGCCTTAAACCATTTCTAAAAGTTTCTCACCAAGACTTTATTTAATAAAATTAAATGAAAGCAAGTGTGTGAAGCAAAGATAATCTTTCATTAAATAAACAAGCTGTAAAAGCAAAATGATCCAAGTGTCCCAAGCAAAGTTAAAGTAACAGGTAGCCACCCAGTCTCTGGCACTCTTTCTAGTCACTCTGAGGTGCTGCCCAGTCTCAGGGGTGAAGGTCTCAGGTGCTGTGGAGGTGACTGCTGCTGGAGTTGCTGGTCTGAGGCGTCATTGGGTTGCTGTCCCCGAGAGGGAAACAGGGGACGGTGTTTGGGGGGAAAGCTCTTCAGAGAGGCTGGTCAGTCCTTTGATGTTGAGAGCCCCTTCCTCCAGGTCATGGGGTGTCAGTCCCAAGACCGATGAAAGATGTTCTGAGGCCGGCTTGGCTGTGGTTGGAGGAAGGAGCAGTGTAAGTGGGGATGTCTTGTCTGTAGCTGAGTGACGGTTGAGGCGTGGGTGGCATCTGTGGTGTGGTGGCATCTGTGGTGTGTGGTGGCATCGGTGGCGTGGGTGGCATTAGTGGCATCGGTGGTACCAGTGGAGTACGATATACCTGTGCCTGACTGGAAGGGCTGCCTGTGCTGCTGGAGCTCCTGGTAGCCGTAGCCTGGTAGGTGAGGGCTGTGGGAAGCTTGGAAGGGCAGTGACATCACTGGGGTGGAGGAGCAAGACCTGGACTGGGTGGGAGCAGGTTCAGCTGGGTCTGAAGGGTTGTGAAGAAGACCGGTGATCCTGTCCTTTATACCATGTGTACTGTGATTCCAACATGTTCATGAGGCGTATCTGGCCTTGACACTAGGTGAGGAGGGCTTTCGGTTTGGAGGAGGGATGTCGTGTGTTGTACAGCTAAGAGAAGAGATCTACGCTGCTTCTATGGTGTCCCTGATCTCCACAGGACAGACAGTGGCTTTGCCCTCCGTGCTGGCTCTCTGCCTGCTTTCTGTGGAGGTGGAGGCTAGGGTGGATGTGGGTTGGTCTCTGTGGAAGTGCCCTCTCTTGCTGCCCACTGCGTCAGGGGGTCCTCCACGCGCCTCCACACGGGGAGTGCTGCTGTTGGGGGGGTCTCCATCGATGCATGTTCCACAGATCACCTGCCTGGACCACAGGAGCTGGCTCTTGGCCAGAAGAGGACTGGCTCTTGTGGGCTGCCTGAGAGGAGAGGGTTGTGAGAGGGGCTGCCTGCCTCGGTGGCAGATCTCACCCTTCCAAGAAGCTGCACTTGGCCATCACGTAGGTCTCCTGGTCCCTCAGCTTGACCGTGGCCTGGCCAGATTTCTTGAGGTGAAGCTTCCCGTACCAGCAGTGTGCATGTGCTTCCACCACCGAGGAGGACCTCCGAAGTGTAGCAGGCTCTCCACCTTCTCTCTCCAAAGCAGCCTGCTTCCTCTTGGTGTCTCATAGAGCCTTGGTCCCTTCCGCCAAAGATACTCGTTCTTCCCTCAACCACTCCAGCACCTCATCCTCATGTTCCCTTCAATGGAGTACTGCCTCCTCTCCCGTTCTCATTCACGCGTATGCCTCTTCTCCCTCTGGCAGGGCATCTGGGCCCTCATCAGAGGGATCTTCGAGGTTGTAGGGGCTGCTCCTCCCACACCCACCACCAGCAAGCAACAACAACAAGAGTAGCAGGAAAAGCAGGACCAGCAGACCAGCAGCACCAGCACCAGCAGCAGCCCAGCAGGACCAGGATCCAGCAGCAGAGTAAGCACCAGCAGCACCAGCAGGACCAGGAAAGCACAGCAGCACCAGCAGCGGATCAGGAGCACCAGCAGCACCAGCAGGACCAGGCCTAGCACCAGCAGGACACAGGAGCAGCACCAGGAGAGTAAGCACCAGCACCAGGAGCACACGCCAGCCAGAGTAAGCACCAGCAGAAGCACCAGGACCAGGAGCCAGCGCCAGTAGAGTAAGCCCCAGCAGGCAAGCCAGCACCAGGAGCAGCACCAGCACAGTAAGCACCAGCAGAAGCACCAGCACCAGGAGCAGCGCCAGGAGAAGCTTCGCACCAGGAAGAGTCAGCCCCAGCAGCAGAAGCCCCAGCAGAAGCAGAGTCAGGGCCAGGGGTGGGATGGTGGCCCGTCCCTCTTGCCAGGGCTGGCAGCAGTGCCACAGGCTTTCTCTTCTTCCCATGGTTGTTGGCTGGCTGGCTGGCTGGCTGCTGGAGCTGTGTCTGGCAGCAGGTCTTTCCTCTGAATAGGTTGACCTGCTTGCGAGCTGCTTCCCTTTATATCCGCGCGGCGCTGACGCAATGCATCCTCCCTGCATGCGCAGTGAATTGCTAGGCATCCGTTTAGGCTTCCGCTAGCCGTCCCGCTCTGCATCCGCGCTTTATCGCGCTAGGCATCTTGCTCTGCATTCTGCTCTTCCATCTGGCGTCCACTTCGCTGTGCTCCCCCGGAAGCCTGCAGATGTGCCATCCCCTCCGTCCCGTTCCATCGCTAGGCTTCCGTGGGAGCATCCGCTTAACATCTGGCTACATCCTCCCTTCCGTCCGTTTCTTTCCGTTGTTGTCCTGCTCTGGTTATGCAAATTCGGGCACTTTTGAGAGACGGATAGGATAACAACGGATGGAACATTTTCTCGTCCGCTGTGTCCTTTTTACAAACATTTTGCATCCTTCGGCCAATGTGACAGCCCCTTAACACAAGATGCAAATTATTGCAGATACTGCAAAACCTGAATACTTTAGATACAGCAGTATTCCTGCCCCTAACAATAAGCCAGTCCTTCCAAATACATTTAGCGAATTCACCTTAGCCATTGCTTTTTCTACTTTCCACTTTTCCAGTCACTTCGCCCAAGTTATTATTTGCGTGCAGCACGTGCCCAGTGTATATGAATTTCCACTTGCTGATAATTATCTCAAGGGGGCAGTCAGCCAGCCTTTATTTCATCCAGGTTGATTGGTTGTTCTTGCAGTCCATGCTAGTCTTGGTGAGTGTCTCCAAATCCATAATCTTAAGTCATCTATGTTCTTTCTTTCATTCTAAATGTTCATCTTTTACAATCAGATGGTACCATTGGAAAAATCAGTACTTTAAACACTGTCTTTGTTGCCAATTAAACATTTTTATCATCTATTAACTTGTCTGTCATTGCATTCCTCAAGGAATTATTTCTCTTTCTTTTTCAAACACGCTTCCATTTTTTAATATTTTTGACTCAAGAAAATAAAATTGTCTAGCATCTTCAAAATAAAATTGTCTAGCATCTTCAAAATAAAATTATCAACAGTGAATTCACTAAGCTTGCTGATTGACGTTACATTTGCCACCTTAACTTTTAACATTAATCTCAGTGTTTCACTTTTCTTTTCATAAAGAATTCTTCTAATAGTTCATTTTCAGCTAACAAGGTGATGTCATTTATGTATTGCCAATATTTTTGACCTCTAATTTTGATTTCAAGTTGTCACCTCTTCCAAACTAGTGGTTGTTATGTTTATTTTATTCAGGTAACCAGATGTGGAAACAATATGCATCCTTGTTTTGAACCACTTTTTTTAAAAAAATCCTGTTTTCTTACAGTACTTTATCTTTTTTTTTGAGTGATATTCCACATTTTGTTTTAATGTACCAGTAGGGCTCCACAAATTAACTACATATGTGCCCCCAGATACCTCTTAATTTAACTCAAATATTTTTATTAGTAAGTCATGGTCTATTCCACTATCCTTGCCTTGAAGTGTTTTTACTGAATGGATTGGATTTCTCCACTTGTTTCTTTTATATATCCATCCTGATTCTAATGTTGTCCTTTAGTGATGTTCATGTGTAGAGTTTTTCTACAAATGTTTACTGAGGATAAAGAATAATCTTAATTAAATTCTAATGACTTACTGCCTGCATTGTTGCATTGGCTCCTTCCAGTTTGTGTGACTAAAAATTCTTCCATTATTCCAAGGTTTGCATTTAATTACCTATTATAATATAATATTGTCTCTTAATGCTGCATTTAGTATCTCTTGCAATTGTGTAAAAATTGTATTAACTGTATTTCCACTAATTCTATTGGGTTATAGCACATGCTAGAAAGCCAGTTTGGTGTAGCTTTTAAGGCATAAGGCTAGGAACCAGGAGGCCACAAATTCTAATCCTACCTTAAGCACAAAGCTCTCTCAGCCCTAGGAAAGTGGCAATAGAAAACCATTACTGAAAATCTTGCCAAGAGAACTGCAAGGACTAGTTCATAGTCATCCAGAGTAAAAAATACTGACTTGAAGGAGTTCAATTTTTTTTAGAAAAGGGCATATTTAACAATGTATTATTGCCTCCCTATCTCTTCATGTGGATATAATTTTTATCATATAAATATCTAGTTCTTACCTCTGTGTGTGTACCCTTGCTTATTTCTTTATTTACTCATTGTGTTTCTATATTAATGGATTCAATAAAAATACTCCTGGCACTGATGGTTCACAACATAAAGGCCCATAAAAATGCAAGCCTCCGTAAAATGATGATTTTCCAAAAACCTATGGAACATCTCTGTCTTTCACAGATTTCACAAGACCAAGAGTAAGCATCCAAATGTAACTTAAAAAGATCTTATTTGATTCATAGTCAGCCTGACTTTACAAAAGCTTCTTAATAACTTCTCAAATTGTTCCTAAATATTACAAGCCAGATATTCCTTCTCAGATTTCATTTTATTGTTTAGGAGTTAAGAAACTGCTAATCTATATAAAACACAATATCTTGTAACTGAACAGATTAAGTAGAATTGTAACTGTAATGCAATTGTTTTTTAATTTTGTTTAATTGCCTCCAGCAAGGCAAATATTATCTGTAGAGACAATGTCTTCCTTCCTCCCTCCCTCCCTCCCTCCCAGACTCAAGTCTTCCAGAAGAGATTTGCAAGCTTTGTAGATCTCTCTCTCTCTCTCTCTACCTATAGGAAGATATCCAAATTATCATATTTTTCTTGGCATGTTCTCCCAGAGACAACAAGATTCTATCCTTAGTCCTGAATGGTTTCTTTGTCTGAGGTTTCCTCTAGAAAGGAGAACAGAAAAGAGAGAAGCCAAAACAAATATATAAATATTTACTGAATTATACAAAGAGAACAGAGACTAACCCCTGACCGATCTCACTGCTCTGGACCTACAAAATGTATTTTATTTGTCTGTCAAACATGTGCAAGATAACAAGTATAGGTCTGAACATAAACATGAACAAAAAGAAGTAAATACAGATAAACGGGGACAGGAAGACAGGGATGGTAGGCACACTGGTGCACTTATGCATGCTTCCTTTATATTTCTGCCCTGTTTATCTAGGTAACAAGTTCTTAGATTTCCATCAAGGTCATCTTATATACATACATACATCAGCAGTAGTGAAGCTGGTATTGAGAGATGATTTCAGGATTTCTTAGTGTGGAGTTCTCCACCATCATCATGCCAGGCCAATGTTATCTGCTTTCTGTTTTAACAGGCATTCCAGCAGCTGCCTACTAAATAGTTTGACATCCATGGGCATACCAATGAAAAGGGAGGGGGTTCTTTTTAGTTTCCAATCCAGCCTTGGGATTTGATGATAGTAGCCGCTCAAATATCTATCGAGTTTAATCTTGCCCAATTTCTTAAATACCTTTCTGACGTGCTGGCTATTTTGAACCCAAGAGTATCATAAAGGATGCCGTATTTCTGCATTCTTCCTAGATTTCCCTTTCTCTCCACCACCACCACCCCCCTTATTCATGGATAAACCACACTTGGGAAGAAAAATCTGCATCATGGAACAGACTCCCCCCCCCCCCCNACACCCAGCCCCCCCCCCCCCCCCCAAAAAAAAAACCTGCACAAAAAAAACCCCCCACCACCATTCCAGTTTCTGTCATGAATTGTTTTTGTTGCTGAGGGAGCAGCGGGGCGAGTTACAGCAGGCCGTTCATTAAAAGGCAATATTTAGAAACCGTGCAGAGCTCAAGCTGTCCCTCCCCACATTTTAACAGCTTGTAGGTTCACAACAAACTCTCCTTTTTCCAAGCACGAAGATGCACCTGTTGCTTTCCCACCCGCCGAGTTAGAGGTAGGCGCGGGAAGAGCCCTGCCAATAAAAAGGCGCTCCTGCTGCCTTTTTGCCTCCAAAGTTGAACTGCCTTTCCAGATTCCCAGCACCTCCACCGAAGATCTCCCCCGGCACAAACACACACACACACACACGGCTCTCAAAACTGGATCGCCCGAGGGACCAAGTGTCCCACTCGGCGCCCCCTGCTTTCCTCTGCGTGGGACCAGCAGGTCTTTCCCGAGAAGCTGACGCGAGTCAAGGCGGGAGGGAAAAGAAGAAGAAGCCAGCTCGCTGAGGGGCTGGTGGGTGTCGGCAACACCGCCTCCTTCCCGTCCTCCCTCCCTCCCTCCCTCCCTCTCTCCTCGGGCTCTCCGAGGCTTGTCAGAGGCCTACAGCCTCAGCTGAGGCGGGCGGGGGAGCGAAGTTCCCGAGGCGGCCACGGTACCCGTGTCGCCGAAACTCGCCTCGCACCGCCGCCACTTGCTCGGCGGCGAGGCGCTCCGCTCGGCTTCCTCCTTCAGGCGGCACCTGCTGCTACTGCTGCAGCGGCCAAAGGGAGGGCCGGCTTCAGTATTTCCTGTGGAAATCCCGGAGCATTCAGCTCCTCCTCTCGATTCCTCCCCCACCCCCGCGCGTGTGTTTTGCGGGTTGGGGATTGAGGAAGGAGCAGAGCGCGTTGGCTGTTGTCGCTTCTGCCTTCTGCGTCTGACCGCCTCCCCCCCCCCCACCTTCCTTCCTCCCTCCCCGACCTCCTTGTCGTTTTCTGCCGCTCGGCTGTGGCGTCCCGGCGCGGCCACCCACCCGCCCCGGCCTTCAGGAGCAGCGTCCTTCCGAGCCGGCCGATCTTCCCGCTTCCCCACGCGCGCCGCCTTTGCGTCTCCGGAGGGGAACGGGAAGGAAAAAGAAAAAGAAAAAGAAAAAAGAAAAAAAAAAGCAAGGGGGTCGCCGGGCTCCCGCAGCGCTTCCCGGATGGGCAGTTTGCTGAGCGGCGTCAGCTTCAAGGAGCCCACCACGGTGGAGGACTGTGACTCGACCTGGGAGACGGATTCGGAGCCGGAGCTGCAGGACCCCGGCGGGGAAGAAGGGCCACCGCTGGAGCAGGCGGGCGGCGACGGCGACGACCCAGCGGCTGACCGGCGGCAGCAGCAGCAGCAGCAGCAGCAGCAGTCAGAGGAACCGCTCCCTGCGNGCGGCGACGGCGACGACCCAGCGGCTGACCGGCGGCAGCAGCAGCAGCAGCAGTCAGAGGAACCGCTCCCTGCGGCAGGCGGCCGGCCGGAAGCCGCCGAGAAGCGCGAAGGGGCTGCTGAGGAAGAGGAGGAGGTGGTGGAGAAGGAGGAGGAAAAGGAAAAAGAAAAGGAAGGAGGAGACGGGGGGGCCGAAGAAGACGAAGCTGAGGGCAGGGAGCAGGCAGAGACCGAAGCCCCCGGGCCCGAACAGGTAACCCGGGACCCTTGCAAACTTATGCCGGGGGGGGGAAATTGGCGGGCTGAGGGGGGCGCGCTGGAGCTCTTCCTGGGCGCCTCATGGACGGGGCCACCGGCCCTCACCTTGGCAGCGCTGTGCTCTCTTCCAAGGTGACAAAACCTGCCCGGCGCCATTCGTTTTTGGCTCCTTTTCACCCTTGCCCCTGCTTTTCGCCTTGGCTTCCTCCCTCCCTTCGCACCCTTTTTAAATATTTGCCTGCTTTGGTGACTTGGAAGCTAGGCGTGTCGACGGCATCTCTCCCCCCCCCCCCCCCCCCCCCNCCCCCCCCCCCCCACCGCCGCCGCCGCCGCCTCGGTGTTAGAAAACGGGCTCGACGGGTAGGAGAGGTAGAGAGAGGAAAATACCGGGAGCGCGGGGTGAGTTGGCCACCTCTGACTCCAGCCGGCCATTCCGTCTGGGTTTGGTTTTTTTTCCTTTCCTGTTGCTCCCGAGGCACGGTTGTGGAAAGAGAAACTATGTGGAGCGGGGTTGGGGTTTGTTGCTTTCCTCCTGGGCGGATTGAAGAAGCCGGCCTGCTGTCTCTTGAAAAAATTGTGGCGGTGGTTAACATTAAGAATCACAAGATCCAAGTTGCTTTCCCTCTGCAACCTCCACTTCAGAGAATGGTGTGTGTGGGAAGGCAAAAGGCAGTTTCAGAACTAGATTTGCTTGAGGGTCTCCTTGAGAGCAACCATTTCTAGGCTTTTACCTCTCCCCCCCCCATGACTCACTATATAGAACTAAAATAACTTAATAGAACAGACTTCAAGAGATAATATATCGCTGTTCCCTCTTTCTGCTTTGATCAAATTCTCTGATGGTTCCTTTTCTTTAAAAAGAATGGATATATATTTATTTTTATACTCTTCTGGGAAATTCTTCAGCAAGAAGTCGGCTTTCAGGTGTGTTTTCAATTCACAATCTTAACATGTGTTTAAAGAAAAAATAATTGCAAAATGTCTATGCTGACTATCTGAATATATAGCACTGTATGATGACTTCTATAAAAAATGTAGGAGTTTAAGACACACAGGGCCAAATTTCAGAGAGCTTTACATTCAAGGTTCTCATGCACACATACACACATTACATTCAAGATTCTCTCTCACACACATGCACACACACACACATTCAAATACACACATACACGCCTCGCTCAATTTCATGAAATTTAAACATTTCTGGAATTTAGCAAAGGACAAAATATATATAGTAATAAATCTTTGTGGGATGATAGAATTCAGATTACCATTTTCTCTTAAAATATGGAAAAAAATATTCTATAAGGACTATACAATAAAATTTTCACTATTATGTAATCATTATTTTTGAGCAGTTCTATCTTCTCTAAACATCTATTTTGGTTTTGGTTTTATTAAACTTGAAAATTATACTATGCAGTTTTCAAACTATATTGTAGTTTCTAAATTTGAATGTTAGATATAAGAAAACTTAATTTTGAAAATATAATTTCTACACGGAATTATGAGTTCCTTTGCAACTATTTCTCTTAGCCCTCCTTCACAAACATAAGTATATTTCAGTTACTGTGTCCTTTTTTGTTAACATTATAGTTGCTTTAAATAATTCACCTTTTGGTGATGGGTAGAAAGGCAGGATATACATACACAATAGCAACATACACAGTTGCTATTGAGAAAATTTCCTAGATGAGTCCACGAAGTCTTCAAGATTTGAACTCTTCAAAATTTGAACTTTCATTTGACTTGAAATGATTATAGCAAATAATCTATGGAACTCAATTTGCACTAGGCTCAAGGACTTTGGAATTATTCAGGCAAAACTTAGTCTGGCATTATAAATTTGCTACCCCTCTCCTGGCACACACTTGAATTTCAGTAATCATTTTAAATCCACTTGCATAATATTAATAGTACTATAATCATATTGTTGAAATCCTCAATCATTTCTTTCACTTACACATACTGGTTTGTAAGGGGCAGGATCTAGTAGAAACCTTGCCACTGAAAATAACCACTGCCCAGAGATTCTGAGAAAATAAACACAGTTTATAGCTAAAGATTGATATCACCAAAGTCTTTAGTAATTAATCTATATCTATATATAAGCAAAATATCACTCACACATCATCACAAAATCTCCAGAACCGTAAAGCCTACAAACTTGAAATTTGGCACATAACAGTATAAGTTTGCCTCTTGGCTTCTAGGTGCTAAGAAAGGATTTTTCGAAATGACCATCAGAGCATTAGTATTTCCTATATTATTATTAACATACTGTGATGCTAAGGAGCATACTCCCCCTCTAATACTCCCCCTCCCCACCTGAAAAGAAATCTGTTCCAAATGCAAAACACAAGCAGAGGAATTTCAGTTTTAGTTTCACAGCACCAAGCAGCTTTAGTACAGAACAGTTGAGGTAAGCCACGGCCAGGCTCCTTGCTGTTTCCTTCTTGCTCACATAGCAAATACGGCTTCAGTTTCCAAACAGCCCTCAACTCTCCCACAAACTGACAGGACACTCGCCAGATGAATACCGATGGATCCGGGTAAGCAGAGGCAGAATTTGTTTTCCTTATTTTCCTCCCCAAAAACTAAGCCCGACCACATAGTTTCATGGCAAAGCACCGGTATCGAGCTAGTAGCTATATATTTCTTAAAAGATGCATCCCCAAGAAAGTGTCTAAACATACACATAAAAGTCTTCATTCCAAGGTGTTTGAGATAGACAGATAGATCAATAGATATTTTAATTCAACATTGCCCAACTCTCAACAACTCTAGATAATGAGAAAAATAATTAGTGTTACTTAAATTGTAAAGGAAGACTAATAAAACTGTTACAGAAACAGCAAGATTATAATGCGATACAATACATAATACATAACAGTGCAGTAGTATTAGTTTGCCTGGATATCTTCTTATGCAGTTGGTAAAGTTCCTGACTAGCTGAATATTTGTTGAGATGCAGAGATGCAAACCTCTCTCTCAGCTTTATTCTGGATCTCTGGGAGGCTCCAATCTTTAAAAATGATGGATAATGATTAAAGTGCTTTATCTAATACAATGTGGTTAAGAATAGAAGTATGACTAATGAAAAGAAGAACCACTAAAACAGAAAGGATGCCAGCCTGTGTGCACTTACGTGGGAGTAAGCCTTCTTGAAAATAGTGTGACTGATTTCTGAATAGATATACTGTATGTAGGACTGCATTGTAAGGGTGCTTATTATTTCCTAATCCGCAGCTCTGAACCAAACCCCAGCTGAAATCTGTGTGAATGTTACTAACTTCAGAAAACAACAACCCTGATTCTGGATATGCAGTTGCATATTCTTTCGTAAACATAAATAGCTACTCTGATCATTTAAAGTCTTCATGCAAGTGTATTTAAAATTTACAAATATTTTACTCAAAAGTATTTTTTGGACTAGGGTCAGTTTATGATACCAAGACGGACTTGACTTGACACACACACTTGACACACACACATACACAGACATCTTATTTAATTAATGTCTTGAAGTCATCGGAATAGCTACAGATAGTCCTTGACTTATGACTACAATTGAGCCCAACATTTCTGTTGCTAAGCGTGACAGTTGTTAAAAAGAGTTTTGCCCCATTTTAGGATGTTTCTTGCCACACTTGTTAAGAGAATCACTGTAGTTAAGTTAGTGACACAATTGTTAAGTGAATCTGGCTTCCCCATTGATTTGCTTGTTAGAAGGTTGCAGAAGGTGATCACATAACCCCAGGACAATACAACTGTCATAAATTTGAACCAGTTACCAACTGTCCGAATTTTAATCATCTAACTATACGGGTATGCTGCAACGGTTTTAAGTGTGAAGAACGGTCATAAGTCACTTTTTTCAGTGCTGTAGTAACTTCAAATGGACACTAAATGAATGCTTGTAAATCAAGGGCTACCTGTAGTTTGGGAAATGTAATTTGACTGTGTCATCATCAGTCCCACATGCTCACTATGAAAGATAAGCAAAGATATGGATTCAATCACTAGAACATATGCAGTACATTATTTTGCTTAAGGACTTTTTCTTCTTGTTGGATAAAATATTTGCAACATCATTCTTGTTAGGAGGAAAAGTTACTTCAAACCAAATTCCACTGGCGATTTCATAGACACATTCATGTAATTTTCTTGGCAACTGTACATAATTTGGTCCCCATTAGTTTTTTTTCTGGGGTAGGTTTTTAATTTTAATCGAGCCTACAACCTTGTTACTTCTTAGTGGTCTCCTAACCAATCCTGCCTGTATCAGCTGAGTGCGGGAGATTGAATGGTATCAAGTATTTAAGCAGGTTTTCAAGAATACAGGAAAGACATCTGCTTTTAAAGTGTTTGTTATTCTATAGATACTGTAAAGAAAATATTGGTGATCCCAATCACCATTAATTATAAAAATTAATGTGGAGTTACAGGTCTCTGTGTGTGTGTGTGTTAATAGAATAGGAAATGAACGGTGCAAAAATTTTGAACATTTGAATTGGTTTGGAATAGTTAATGCTTTGGTCCAGTGTCTCAGTCACACACTCATAACTGACTTACATATTAAAAGGAGGTCCCCAGTATAATACGGAAATGAAACACTCTTTTGTGAACTACCTGTTCACAATAAAACTACTTCTACCTGTTGTTTTATGTTTTATGTGACGGTTTATTCAAGTTAGCTTTGAGTAGGGGAACAGGTGCACCGAGTAAATTGCTCTTCTGTGTTTCAAGGTTCATACAATAGATTCCTCTCTAAAACTGCTTTTACCCTTCTCCAGAAATGAATGTGTGTTTCAAGGTTTGACTTCCAATATTCAAGTTTACACTGCTATTTTAAAATGCAGTGTGTTGAATTTTGTGATGTTTTCTCCAGTGGAAGCCTGTCTCCTTTAGTGTGCAGAAAAAAGGTTTAGAAGTTGTTTTCATCTTAGTTCTCTGCATGTGAACAGTTGCGACACTTTTAAAGTATTGCTCAGACTTTGAGGCATGATTATTGAGGACTGTTGATGTGGCACATGGTGACATTCCAAAGATTGCTGTGAGATTTCACAGCCAATTCTATATATTTGAATATTGTTTTACCAGAAGTCTGGCTGTTCTCTAGCAATTTGCCTGGCACAAAAAACTCTTTTATCTCCTACTGATTTTAACTTTATCTGTTTTTTTAACTGAGATTGAGTTTTGCAAACACAGCTTTTTAATTAAATTTATTCCAATATGACAGGGGTGTCAAACTTGCAGCGTCACATTGTCATCATGTGATATATTGTGACTTCCCCCCATTCTTTGCTAAACCAGAGGTAGACGTGGCCAGTAGACGTAGAAGTGATACATCCGGCCCGCAGACCACAAGTTTGACACCCTGCAATACAATGTTAATGCACAATATGATTTCTTCTCCTGACCTCTTTGTAATTCAACTCATACTTTCTGAGATCCATTCTGAAGGATCTCCAAACCTCCAGAACAGAGAAAGGGTTGCTGTTCTATTGACACAAACCAAACATCAGCAGGGAAAAAAATTGAATCTTTCACCTCTGGTGATATAGACAACATACATATTCAATACATCAATATCACATCCTATCTTATAAGTTATTAATATATGATTTTTCCCATGGATAATAATTGTTTTCAGTTACAGTTATTGGTTCAGGTAGTCCTCAACTTATGACCACAATTGATTCTAAGATTTCTGTTGCTAAGTGAAACGTGTGTTGTTAAAAGAGTTTTGCCAAAATTGTTAAGTGAATCACTGCAGTTGTTAGGTTAGCAACACAGTTGTAAAGTGAATCTGGCTTCCCCATTGACTTCATTTGTCAGAAGGTCACAAAAGGTGATCCCATGATGTCGGAACACTACAACTGTCATAAATATGACATCTGGATTTTGATCATGTAGCCATTGGGATGCTGGAACAGTGGGAAAAACCGTCATGAGTCACTTTTTTCAGTGTCATTGTAACTTTGAAAGGTCATTTAGTGAACTGTTATAAGTTGAGAACTACCTATATTCCATTTATAGCACCAGTTCTGTCATATTTCCATGTTATGAGGGACTTGGGTTGTCTAGAATACCTTAGTTGTAGGAAGGTATTGAATGACACCATTTGGACTCAGGCAGATTACAAAGCTCCTTTAAGTTGATGTAAATTGTATCATTTGGCTATCCACGAACAATTAGTTAGCTTTATTATGCTGCTTCAGTACCAGAAATGGTCACTTCATTCGTTCGTTCGTTTGTTTGTTTGTTTGTTCGTTCTGTCATTCAATTTCTATAGCTGCTCACCTCAGTCAGTGACTCTGGATGGTTTACAATTCAAAAATATATTATCATTAAGATACTAAAAACATTTTAAAACAATAAAAAATAAAATCCAAAATGAATATACATAGCAGCCAAGATATTTGGCCAGTTCGCAATAAAGCTAGGAAACAGAGGGGCCCTTGATACATTCAGCACCACAGACACAGGAACATAGGCAGGTTATTAGAAGGTTGGATAGAGATTCTTGGAAGAAGGTGTTCCCTTGGGTAACCTATCAAGGTCACCCCATCCCAATTGAACAAAAAGTATGAGTAACTAGCAGGTTATGAACAAGAATTCTAAGTATCTTCATATTCTAGCAAAAGAGTTGAGAGAAAAAGAACTTTAACAAATATTTTCAAAACTCCAAATCTGGAGCTGAGACCATAAGAATGCTACATAATTCTTACATGTTTTTTTAATGTTGTTAATAAAGAAATATGTCAGGTTAATTTGTAATACAGAATGGTTATAATTGGTCAGTGCTTACTCAGAAATTGGTGCTTATTTATATATCATAGTTGTTCTGACTTAATCATCACAGGAGTTCACACGACTGTCTGCAAAGTCCCAGTTATATGAAAATTATATGACAATGTAAATATGTGATAGTTCCCACATTAATTAGATACATATAGGTCCTCTGATTTCCATAATGACAATTGTTTCAAAAAGTAGGAACACCACAATAAAACCTATAATGTTTACATCTATACCTTTGTTTATATACAAACTGGGTTTATATAAAAATTGGATTCATGTCAGGTGCGAACAGATGGACCCTCATGTCTGATTGCTACTTTATTGTTCTATGCCTATTTCACAGGAACCTCCGCAAATTGGTAGCTTTCACCTGGGAAAGAGTAGATAAGATTCAAATGCATTGGCAGGAGGGAGTCAAATCTTGGCCTCTTGTGCTTACATAATGAGTCCAGACAGATTCCCTGATGAAGTCCCTCTCTCAATTGAGACAGTTGTTCTCGAACAATTATTTACTCCGTTTCTATAACCATTCATTTCAATCAATGACTCCATTACATTGTTTACCTTAGTATGTTACAATCTGGATTATAAGCATTGTATGCCATTTAGCACAGTGTATAAACTTAATCCAAGCTAGTTTATTCAAGTATTATTTTGAGAGAGGTAACCAGACTGAATAGTGCCATTGCTTGTTATCAGAGCCATAGAATGGGAAACATCATATCTTAGTCTTGACGACAAATAAGATTTCTTGAAAAATCTTCCTGATACATATAGCTGTAAAAATTCCATGTTGCCTACTTGTGGTGTTCATTAACATTTTGTTGGAGTAGTCATATCTGGAATTGGTAGACATTAAGTAGAGTTCTTTTGGAAGATCCTCCAAGCTTCAGCAGATCTGGGGTGGAAGATGTAAGAATCATGGTTGGAGAAGATCTCAAAAACAAGAAAAAAAGAACCAGGGTGGGGTAGGGAAATGGAAGAGTGGAATGTACAAATAATTCAAGTGGAGATGGAGAAATTATATAAGTTCATGCTGGTAAATACATAGACAGGTGGTCCTTGATTTACAACCATTCATTTAGTGACTGAGGTTACAACAGCACTGAAAAAAGTTACTTATGGCTGATTCTCGCATTTAGGTTTGCCACAGTGTTCCCCACAGTCACGGGATCAAAATTCAGACTCAATTGGTATGTGTCTATGATGGTTACGATGTTCCGGGATTTCCAGCTGTAGCTTCCAACAAGCAAAATCAACAAGTCTCCATCACTTTAACGACAGCAGCATTTTCTTAACAATCATGGCAAAAAAAGGTCATAAAATCAGATTTGACTCACTTAACAACCATCTTGCTTAGCAATGGAAATTCTAGTCCGAGTTGTGGTTGTAAATTGAAGATTACTGGGTCGGAGGATTTAAATTAAATGGTTATGCTCATTCTGCTGTTTCTCACTGATATATTTTTTTTCTTGCTCTTTCAGGGGGATGATTCAGTTGATGTGACAGCTAAACCAAAGAGAAGTTTTTATGCTGCAAGAGACTTATATAAATATCGTCATCAATATCCAGTAAGAACATTTTGTATTCTGGGAGATTTTATTAAAATAAAGCAGTATGAAACTTAAGTCCCATTGCAGTTCCATGGGAGACCCTTAATTTTTTAGAAAAAATTATCGTGACCTTGGAAGTTGGATAATGGGGGA
This sequence comes from Laticauda laticaudata, assembly GCA_004320025.1. Lineage (NCBI taxonomy): Eukaryota > Metazoa > Chordata > Lepidosauria > Squamata > Elapidae > Laticauda > Laticauda laticaudata. The sequence goes on along the minus strand of BHFT01000708.1, from coordinate 60,233 downwards.
TATTGCTGAATTCTATCAGCTCCCAGAATTGTCATTTTGATAGGTGTTATTAAAATACAACCATTCCAAATATTTATTGATGAATTGTTTTTCTTAATGACACCTGTATAGAGAACTCAGCAGGGGAACAGTTACAATTTCTTAGGTTTTGCATTACAAAAGTTTATTATAGCTTCCAATAAACTTCCAAGTTTATTGCAGAAAAGCCCAAGATTTAAAATTAAGAAATGAAATGAACTATATAACACAAACCCTTACAGTGCAATTACTAATTTGCCTCTGTTACATATCATATGGAAATCCAAAAAAATGACAATCTAAAAAAAAAGAAGCTGAAAAGAAAAGAGCTCGTAATCATTTTACCATTTATTTTATGTGTCAAATATTTGAGATAAATGCTTACTTGAAAACAAGCTTTCTTTAACTTCAGTGGTTTTCTTTATCCTCTGAACATATTTAAGATTGATTGATTATGTGTCATCAAGTTGTTTTCAACTCCTAGCAACCATACACTCTTATGTTTCTGAGATTTAAGACTGGTGGTCTGCCAGAAAATTGTGGTTGAGAAATGTCACCCCCAGAGCACCCCCCCAAAGCAATTAATCCAGGTGCACAGGAACATAAGGCTGCACCGCCCACATAGTCCACGGGAACCCTCCCCACCCATTCACTCCTTTTCTGGTAAACTTGCTACTAAGTTGCTTTTTTTCCTTTTTTTTTCCCAACCATCAGCTGTTCTGGGAGATTTAGATTAGCTAGAAAGCAGGAAATCATTGGATTTCTTGCTTTCTAGCTAATCTTTAGATCTTTGGCTCTGCTTTTAAGCAGAGCTGAACCTTCCTTAGGACTGAAGCTTCTATTATTCAGTGCATAATCAGGTAGCCGATGGCAGAAAGATGTCTGAATGAATTTATGATTCTGTGGGCAACTCAATCTGACTGCCTGCTTTGCCTGATTTTGGGTAAAAGTTGTTCTCTTTTTTATAAAAAATTCAATATTTACATAACTATTTTTAATATTTACATACAAACCATGCCCCACCAGTCACATGACCACCAAGCCACACCCACAAATTAGGCCATGCCTACAGAACCGGTTGTTAAGAAATTTGAATCCCATCCCTACCTCTGTGTGCATGTGTAGGTGTGGGGGGGGAGGGAGAGAGGGAGAGGTAAGATCAGTTTTCGATCTCCCCTCCCCCCAACGTCAGCAAACCACAGTCAGTCAAAATTCATATTAGTGGTCTTCGGCATTAAAAATTATGAGTTTGGGGGTCCCTGAGATCCAAAAGGTTGGTGCCTCCTGATCAAGAACATACCCACCAACACTGACAAAATATGCTACAAGCATATAAATAGAGAGCAAGGCCTTCTTCCTTCTAGCACTGATGGTGTTACCTAGCTGGGTAATTAAACGTGTGCAAGAAAACAACCAAGCTCAGAGAGCACCAAAGAACCCAAGTTCAACCCTGGGGCACAAATATTACCTTCCATTAGTAACTCATATTATACATTTACTATTACTCTATTTTATTGGCTTATCTATGATATCTATGTGATATTGATAAATTGCCTAAAATGTTTAATCCATTTTACCTTGTTACATTTTGCTCATCAATCTTGTTTCTAGTCTAGTCTAGCAAAATTGTATTTTGGATTATGTAAAACCATATCTGTAATAATTTCAGTTCCAGATAATTTCTTATGGAGCATTTTTGCATTTGTCTTCCTTCCTGCTCAGCAGAATTTTAAAGAACTAAGATACCAGAATGATTTGTGCAACCTCCGCTTTTACAAGAACAAAATTCCCTTTAAACCTGATGGTAAGTAAATGGTACCATGATCAATGCATTATTTATACATAGTTCAGTTTCAGATCTATTTAAATCAGATGGCCCAAACGAGTTCTATTTTGCATTTAACTTCATAGCTCTATCTTGTGTACATTGATATGGAAGTATTTTATGAATTTATTTATTGAATTTATCACGTGAGTGTGTGTGTGTGTAGCGGGTGGGGTGGGGGAGAGATTGAGAGATGCCACTCACGCATCTCCAGAATTGCAAAACCTACAAACTTGAATTTGGCACATATGTTCCTCTTGGCTTCTAGGTGCTCACTAAGAAAGGATTTTTCAAATTGACCATCAGAGCATCAGTATTTTGTATATTATTATTAACACACTCTGATGTTAAGAAGTCCTACTCCCCCTCCCCACCTCAAAAGAAATCTGTTCCAAATGCAAACACAAGCAGAGGAGTTTGTTTTAGTTTCACAGCACCAAGCACCTTTAGTACAGAACAGATGAACAGATAAGCCATACCCCAGCTCCTTGCTGTCTCCTTCTTGCTTACCCAGCAAATATTGTTTCAGTTTCCAAACAGCCCTCAACTCTCACACTGACAGGACACTAGCCAGATGAATACCAATGGATGCTGCTAGGCTGAGGCAGATTTTTTCCCCCTTATTTTCTTCCCCCAAAACTAAGCCCGACCACATAATTTCATAGTGAAGTATGGGTATTGTGCTAGTTAATATAATAAAATCGCCTTGTTTGCCAGAGTTCTCATCATGACTTTCTCCCCCAAAATAGGTCCTTGAGGCATTACCCTGAGTTTAAAACTTAGAACATCAACGTATGTGGCTGTAGTGAGGATTTGCTATCCTACTTTAATGGAGGAAAGAGATAAAAAAATCCTTCCAGTGAGATTCAGCCTTAGGTTCTCTAGAAGTCTCAGGAAATCTCATGCTCTTCTGAAGGTCTTTTTTGGCATCATGATTCTGAAGTTAGCTTTGCATCACTGACAGTCTATGTACTTAGAATCATAGAAGGTGGAAGAGACCTTAGAGGTTTTCAACTGGTAAAGAAGAACAAAGGACTTATTGTTTGATATTTGGCTACAGTTAACCTCATATATTTCCTTATCCTTCAACCATTGAAAGAATATTAATGTATTCATTTTAGCAATAAATACTAACCTAAAAACAATGTTTTTTATTTTATTTTTACCTTTACTTATGTTTACGCTTCATTCCTGAATGTTATTTAGAAAGTTATGTTCCTTGGAATATTTATAGGGGTTTATATTGAAGAGGTCCTAAATAAATGGAAAGGAGATTATGAAAAGTTGGAACACAATCACACCTACATACAGTGGTTGGTATCTTTTATTTTTTTAATTTCTTTTTAATAAACTGGTTAAAGCCATTTCAGTTTCAGAAAAACTTGTATGTCTGTTTTGAATGTAGGTTGTTTCCACTCCGAGAGCAAGGACTGAATTTCTATGCAAAAGAATTAACAACCTGTGAAATTGAGGTAAAGCATCTAATTTATAATGTAACGCTAATACTTAAACATTTAAACTGGAATAATTTTATATATTTAATGCTCTTGATGTTTGTGCATTCTTCTAAAACAAATCTGTTACAGGAGTTCAAAAAAACGAAAGAAGCGATTCGAAGATTCCTATTAGCTTACAAAATGATGCTGGAGTTTTTCGGGATAAAATTAATTGATAAAACTGGGAATGTAGCACGAGCTGCTAACTGGCAAGAAAGATTCCAGCACTTGAATGAGTAAGTTTTATCTTCCGAAAATGCTTGAGAACTGTTAGTATCAAAACCAGGCAATTCTCTCCAGGTTTGTTTTTCTAAGCAGTTACCATACTTTACTTTCTTCTTGGTCATACATTGTGATGGTTGTAAATTAAGGTGGTCATGTGAACCACTGATTCACTATGGACATTTTGCTGAAAGCTGGATGTAAGTGCCAATTTTTTGGCAAAAATGCAGTAAAATGTAGTTTTGTGACTGAACACTATAAACAAACATAAATGTGGACATATTGCTGAATGTTTGGCCATGTCCAAAGTTTGGTCATAAGGGGAACACAACCGTTCAAACTTCAAATTCAGGTTGTAAATAGCCCCAAGATTAGAACTTTAAAGAGTCGTAAGTTAAGGAGTACATATATGATGAATATGCTCAACAACATCAAAGGCAGAAGTATACATAATAGGCAAGGTTTATCTTATTTTCCTCACTTTTTTTTCTGATTCCAAGCCAGATCCACTCTTATTTTTCTTCTTTTATATAGTGATGTTTTCTCCCACGTTAAAAAAGAGATGTAATATCAGTTTTATCAAGGTGTAGAATATGATGAATATAGCCTGGATAAATATTATTTATCTGTATGAGAATAGAAAGGCACTTCTCGGAAACATAATGTTTCCGTAATGGAGCCCCTGTATACTTGTTCCTTGTTCGTTGATAATTATATTTGGCTTGAACAGTGATGTCATTATCATAACTTTTGCTTGTTCTATGCATCATTGGGTGTTCCTAGGATAAACAAACAAAGGTTTAAGAGGTGACACCTTTCAGAATGCATGAATCAATGGTGCTAATTTTCTCCAAATTCTTTTAGGAAGAATAAAGTCATGTATTGTCCTTGACTCATTAGTAGCATAAAAGTTAGAAAGACTAAACTATTTGTCAGCTAAATGTTACAGAAACTGGACCTAACCTGATCTGAATTCTATCTATTCTGGAACCAAGATATTCTCCAGAAATATCTGGTTCAACTGCTTTTACCTATACACTTCGTTGTTTAACTTCTATATTCATAGTCATGGCCTTTGCTAACTTGATTTTTGTTCTCTAACTTTGCCCATAGATCAATTTCCATTCTTATTTATAAGAAATAATCAATGGAGATTCTGCAGCCATCCCATTTATGACACATACCGGCTCTATAGATGCTTAGCAGCACTGGTGACCTTTGTCTTTAGGAAATCTCTTAAAATTAACTATTTAAAAATAAGTTTTGATCTCAAAAATTAATATTAGAACATTTGATCAAGGACTTGGTATGTTACTATTTAAGCATTCATTTCTAACTTTTTACTGTTGGAATAATCAGTTACATGAATGCTGAATAAGAACCCCCAGGCTCCTAGTGGGATTCTTAAATATACAAACCATCCAATCAATAATTGTATTCCTGTAGCCATTAAATTATATAAAGCCAAGATCATGGGCTTGCTGATATATGGTGCCCAGGTATGGGTTTACCCCTCTCTGTCGGGAGCTATTCAGTCTAGACTTTTAAAAATATTTTTCATGTTCCTCTCTCAATGTCAAAAGCTCTTACATAGTATGTATGGTTGTATATCACTTGGGAACTGCCTAAGAAAATGCCATGTCAGTTTCTCATTGAAAATAATGTTCTAGAGAGCATCTGTAGGCAGGCACGCTGACTCTGATTTGGTATATTTTGGCTATATCGTTCTTTGGACCATCAAAGTTTTGGTTATGGAGGATTTGGCATTTAGGTCTTCAGAGTGACAGAGCTAAATTTACTCATTATCACGCAATTACTGATCCGTCTTGGACAATCCTTAGATATTTTTATAATATCTTACATGTTTCTTACATTGGCCTAAATTGATGCATTGCCTATTAGGATGACACCAGGCAGATAAATTAGTCTTCCGTGTGGTAACCATATTTGTGTATATTCAGACACAGAAGTTGAGTCACTGAACGATATTCTTTAAATTGTCTGTTCAGTCACTCGTAGCATTTGGCAAAAACCTGATTGTCAGAAATCTCAGTCATTTGACTAATAGCTTTCTGATTTCCCTCTGCAAGACCAAATATGGCAACCACTGAAAAGATTGCCAACTTTTTAACAACAACCATAGCTTGCAGAAATTTGCCTGATACCTCCTTTTTAGTACCAGTTGTTTCAGACCCAGTTTATCATGTGGTTCTAAGTTCTCTTTTTGTTGTTTATTGATCTCTGACCATCAATCAATCAGAGAAGAGGAATTCTACTTTTGTCAGATTTATAGTCCGTAACATATAACAGATGATTGCAACTTATCTAGAAGACTTTTCATTTGATACTTTACATCCAATTCTTATTTCATCAAGGGTACAAGTAGTGATGACTTTTCAGCTACATTTTTTTCCTCTGAGATAATTATTTTTTTTGGCCTGTCATTTTGAATCTGACTTATCTTTCTTTGCAGATCCCAACATAATTATCTGAGAATCACCCGGATTCTGAAGAGTCTTGGTGAACTTGGTTATGAGAGTTTCAAGCCGCCTCTCGTGAAATTAATTCTACATGAGGCTCTGGTGGAAGAAACCATTCCCAACATTAAACAGAGCGCTCTTGAATATTTTGTCTACACCATTAGAGATCGAAGAGAGAGGAGAAAACTTCTACGGTTTGCCCAACAGCACTACACACCTTCTGACCATTTCATATGGGGACCACCAAAGAAACAGAAGCCAGAAGGAAGCAAACCAAGTAAAAAGCTGGCTTCACCAGTGTCCCTTCGCAACAGCTCTACTTGTAAGCATAAAAAGACAAAAGAGCTCAAGAATGTATCTGAAATTTGTAACTCAAGGAATAAAACAAATGACGAGAAAAAAACAGAGCATATTAAAAACGGTACAGATAGTGATCAGAGTAAGAATAAGAAAACTGGCTCGCCTGAAGTTGTTAAGCAGACCAGAATGGTAAAAAATAGTAGTGCTGAATGTCACAACTCTAAAATGGACATTGTTGAGCCTTTTAATCAGAAGGAGACTATTTCTCACTTAAGAAAACATAAAGGCAAAAACAAGGAAAACGTTAGTCAAGACTGTAAACATTTGGAAGATATAGAAAAAGATTCATGTGAGACAAAAAATGATTCAACAAATATATCATCGGATATGCAAGACAATATATGTAAGGATAAAAACCTGGCGAGTTCATCTGTAAGAAATAAAGAGTGAAATCTTCTACCGCATATGACAAAATGGGTTTTTGCTAGTAGAAAATTGTTAAGAAACAAGAAGTCTTTGGTACTGGTTCCAGTGCTGGCTAACATCAGCTTAACCTCGGTGGGGTTATGGCTTCTTTAATTTGTTTACGGTTTGTACTTCTCCCAGCTATGTATTAAGCTTACAAACTGCATATTGCTAAAGTCTTAAGAAAAAAAACCCTTCCTTTAAATCTGTTTTCTATGCATAAAAATCTTAACATTGATTTTTAATGTGTATTTCATTTAAACTCTTTTAATGAATTTTAAGGTTTTGCTTTCAAAATATGGATGCGAGATAGACTTCCGAGGAGCCAAAGTTAATGTCTCTTCAGCGGATAACTATGCTAATGTTTATAGAGTGCCTACCACTACTTAAAAATGGGAATTTAGCTGTATTCTTATCTAACACAGAAAGTGGACCTCAGAGACTTGAGCTAAAGTCAAGCACAGCCTTGAATCACACTGGGCAAACTATATTAGTTCAGCTCTTTTTGAAGCTTGACCATAAGGACCCATAATTAATTTCCCTAGGTTATTATGTGAAAATACAGAAGTAGCAAATTGCTACCATTTGCATACTAGCCTCCCAACATATTCTTACAGTTTTGTTATTGCCATTTCTCTTGATATCTCCTCTAATACAGTGTACTGAATGAAATGTTGGAAAAATAGGATTCAGAAGTGCTAAGAGAGTACAGCATTTAAATGTTTTAAAATAAATAATAAAACCTGGTATGATATTCCAAATGAAAGGTTGGGCAGGGAATACATTGATCAGCAAAATTCTTGCAAATGTAAAATTGGATAAAAATGTGTTCTGGTTGCATGCTTTTTGCTTTCCATTATTATCTCACATCATCCCTCACCCTTTTTGTTTCTGGTTGTTGTTGTTTTTTGCATAGAGTTGCACACCTCTGAGAATGAAGGTAAGCATTTCGTCCATGTTTACTTGAGCATCTGGAGGGAATCATTCCACTTGAGAGGTTTCATTCCTGTGGATAGAGGCTTTTGTATAAAACAGAAAAATTTAAAAGTTGCAAAGACCAAAAAAGTTGGTGTAGCCAGCTTTTCTAGGGCAGAAAAACACTGATTTAAATATGACCTTCCTAGAATTTCAGAATGGATTTAAAAAGCCCTTATATAAAGGAGCTTTCATCTTACTTTTCTCCCAATATCCCTGAAAATTCCTACCAACAATGGGAATCTACTGAAGGAAAACCACCTTAGCGTGTTGATATTTGCACAAGGAATCTCACTGTTCTCTTGCTTCTCCCTCTCTTCACCTCTGGCCCAGGAAGTGTTCCCAGGGAAGGAGCTGCATGTCTAAAAGTTGAAGTCTATTAATGAGGAGGACTCAGAAGATGTTGCCAGAGCTAGGAAGATTCTTTCTCAAAGAATCATAGCTCTCTATCAACGTCATAATTATAGCACTCAATATAAACAGTTTAATTATCCTTCCCCAATCAAAAGACCTTGTAGAAGGAAAGAGCAGAGAATGTGATAAAATTGTGGTCTATGTGATTGAGCTTATTTCTGATACTAGTTTGTGTTAAGAGCAGGAAAGAGCTTGTATGTATGTGTTAGCGGTTTTTTCCCACAAACTCAAGGAGTGTTTGCATGACATGCTAAAGTACAGGTAGTCCTCGGCTTACAACCACAATTATTTACCAAATCATTTGAAGTTACAAATTCACCAAATAAAGTGATTCATGACTGCTCCTCATATTTAATGACTGTTACAGCATTCCTGTGATCGTGTAACCAAAATGTGGGTGCTTAGCAATTTGTTTGTATTTACAGTGATTCATTTCAGCCTCCCAGGATCATGTGAACTTCATTTGCGACTTTCCCAGTCAAACAGTCCAACAAACAAAGTTGATGGGAAAGGCTGTCTTTGCTTAATGTCCGCAAGATTCATTGAACAACTGCTTAGCAGCTTTGGCAAAAGAAAGTTTTAAGTTGCATGATTCAACTTAAAAACCATCCTGCTTAAGCAATGGGAATTCTGATTGTAAATCAAGAACTAACTGTAAAGTAAGTAAGAGGGGAAGGAGGAGGAGTAATATAGGTGGTGGTTGAGACATAAATAATACATTGCTACCAACCCACCTATCCCACAGTGGTTTTGTCTTAAACCAGGTGTTCCAAGTCAGCCCTGTTGTGGGGCCATGGAAAAAGAGAGTTAAATATGTCACCATGCTGTCAGGACACATTATTCTTGGCACTTGTTTCTGATTATTTTTCTCATTTTTACTCTCTCTGCCCATAATACTCAGATTGCAGCTATGTAGAATAAAATGGACATAAAGACCCTGACTGCAGTCAAGAAAAGTAGGAAATGATAGTCGCTTATGGAAGTGAGACTTACTGCCTGACTGGTAATCTTTTCTTGGTTTGTAGAAGTTCAAAAAAAGGTAACATTAGGCTGCAAACACAGCTCATCAGTCCTGAAACTCATAAACTAGTAGAAAAAGTAAATAAACTCCCAAGTAATACGAATGTGCTATTAATTCTGCTTTTGGCACCATATTCTGTTAAAATCATTTGATTTTCAGAAAACTTGACTCCCAAGTGTCCAGTGCATTGTCAATTACTGGAATTCAGTGAGCAGCAGCATGTCCCAATAAAGATTTGGTGGGCCTTTGCTGAGAATACTTGCGTACATTTTGTCGTTGATGCACAGAAACAAATAATAATTGCAAATAAAGCTTTTGTGTATTTGTTGCTCCCATTCTCTAGCATTGACTGTTGTATGCCAACTGTGATTGGGTAGTCTTCTGTCTGCAAGCTTGCAGGATACATGCATTAAAGAATAACAGTAATTGGATCCCTGTTTCTTAAGATTTTTCTTAAATATAAGCAATGCTTCCTTTTTGAAATGTGCACACTTTTTTAAAAAAAGTACAGATTAATTTTTGTCCTGTTAATGTCAAAAGTATAATTAAAATTGTATTCCTGTCTTTGAGTCTGGCTTAGCAGATTGTTTTACAAGCATATGGCATGAAGGTGGGGAATTGGTACAAATTCTGCTTTGATAGTGATTCTTTTAGATGCTATACATGTGGCTGAGGCGCTTGCCAAACATGTATACCACGAAGCAGCTTGCAGATTTTTTTTGGTTTGTGTTTTTTTTTTTGGTAAAACCAAGGAACTCTTTATGAATGCTTCATACTCTGTCACTTCTTGGCTGCCTTTCAGTGCTGGCATGCAGCAATCTCTAGCAACAACAAGCATATAAAATGGCAGCACAATACAAGGTTCCTGAAATAAAGGAATAGTAGAAATTATTTTGTAATCAAACATTATACCTCCCTCTCTGTTACTTACACCCACACTCATACTACCCATTCATAAAAAAATGACGCAATTTCATTTTCAATCTTTGCTGGCTCAGTGTTGTGATTCAAACTCAGGCTGCAAACATTGGTTTTTTAAGCTCTGGAGTCTTAGCTATTTCCTCTTTATTTCTGGAGGCAGGTTTCTCCTGCATAGTTCCCTCATCAGTTAAGATCACACCAGCTTGTTAGGTGCAATCACCATCAAGGAAACCAGCTTTTGCCTGCTGCTGGAGCAGCACTAATGGTGCAGCAGGCAAAAACTGGTTTCCTTGATGGTGATTGCACCTAAAGGCTAGGTCACATCAGCCGACGGATGTAAAATGTATGTAAAAAGGACACAGCGGACGGGCAAAATTCCATCCGTGGCTCCATCCGTTGTTATCCGCTATCAAAAGGGGCAAAAATTTGCATAAACAGAACGGAAAGGAATGGACGGGGGGAGGACATAGTGAGGATGTTAAACGGATGCTCAACGGAAGCCTAGCGGATGGAAGCGGATGGCACGTCCGCAGGAAGGCGGGTTCTGGGGGAGAACAGCAAAGGGACATGTTCGCGGAAGGGGCGGAGTTGCGTAGCGGGATGACAGCAGATGCCAATAACGGACACTAGCGGATGCGATGAGCGGCTTGCAGAAGCGTCTCCTATGTACTTTGCAACATGCGAGGAATCGGGTGAGCCATTGCGTCAGCCCCGTGGGATATAAAAGGAAGCAGCTAGCACGCAGCTAGCATTCAGCAGGAAACCTCCTGCCAGAGACATCTTTCAGAGACCATGGGGAAGAAGAGGAAGCCTGTGCCTAATCTGGCCAGCCGCGAAGGAAGAACAGAAACCACCACACCCTCCGGAGCGCTGACTCTCTCTGCTTCTGCTCTGGTGTGTCTGCTGGTGCTGGTGGTGCTATGTGCTGCTGGTTGGTGCGTGTCTGCTGTTGTGGTGCTTCTGTTGCTGGTGCTTCTGTGCTGGTCCTGCTGCTCTCGCTGTGTCAGTCTGCTGCTGCTACTCTGCTGCTGGCTGCCTGGTGCGCGGTGGTGTGGTGGACAGCCCCAAGGCCCTCAAAGCCCTTGCTGATGAGGGCCCAGAAGGCCCTGCCAGAGGGAGGAAGAGGCAAATCGAAGGAGAAGGAGAAGGGGGAGAGGAAACAGCCTCCATTGCAGAGGACCATGAAGAGGAGGTGCTCAAATGGCTGGGGAGAACAGTACTGTGGAGAAGGCCAACAGCTCTTCACGACACAACGGCCACAGCCAGGCCAGCGTGACCTGAGAGAGAGGCAGAGAGCCTAGCGTACAACTCCAGATGTACTCCTAGGGTGGAAGCATAGCCACACCTGGCTATGGCAAGCTGCACCTGAAGAGATCCGGCCCAGGCCCGCTGTCAAGCTAATGACCAGGAGACCTATGTCATGGCCAGGTGCAGTCCTGGAGGGTGAGATCCTCACACAAGGAGTAGCCCCTCTGTCAACCTCTCCCTCAGACAGCCCACGACGAAGGACACTCCTCTTCCAGCAGGAGACAGCTACAGGAGACAGCTACAGTGTCCAGGCAGGTGTCTTTGGGAGGGCCCCCACGACAGAGACCCCCCACAGCTGCACTCCCTGTGCCAGAGGACATGGAGGATCCCTGTCTCAGATGCGAGCAAGAAAAAGCAGCCACCAGAGATCAACCCACACCACCCCAGACTCACCTCCACAGAAAGCAGGCAGAGAGGCAGACCGGAGGGACAGAGCCACACTGTCCTCTTGGAGATCAGGGATACAATCAAGACAGCGCAGATCTCCTCTCTAGCTGGTACACTTCGAGATTCCATCCTCGAACGCGCAAGCCTTCCTCACCTACGTGACCCAGACCCTCATGGACATGCCTGAGCCCCATACCAGGTGATGAGAGGATCCACTGCAACTTCTGCACCACCCTCCAGGCTCCAGCTGAACTGCTCCACCCACTCCAGTCTTGCTCCTCCACCCCAGGCGATGTCCCAGCCCTTCCAAGACTTTCAACAGCCCCTCTCCTTCCAAGGCTACGGCTACCAGGACTTTTCCTAACCAGAGGTAGCCTTCCCAGTCCAGGCCCAAGGTTCATCACCTGCCACAGATGCCACCACGGCCACGATGACACCACGCCTCACCTCGCCCGCTGCAGACCAGGACAGCCCAGTACACTCCTCCTTCCTCCACCCCACAGCCAAGCCCGTTCTCAGAACATTTGTCATCAGTGTTGGGACTGACATCCCAGGTCCTGGATGAAGGCCTCTCAACCTCCACAGGCCTGAGCTAGCTCTCTGAGAGCTTCCTGCACACACCATCTCCTGTTGTCCTCTCGGGCCAGGCACCCCAATGGCACCTCAGACCAGCACTCCAGCCACTGCCACCTCACACCCCTGGAACCCTTTACACCTGAACCATGGGCATGCCTCAGAGTGACTGAGAACAGTGCCAGAGACTGAGTTGTTTACCTGTTGACTTTTCATCTTTGCTTGAGACACTTTACTTGGGTGATTTTGCTTTTACAGTTTGTTATTATAAAGGTCATCTTTGCTTCCCCCACTTGTTCATTTCTTTTACTTAATAAGTCTTGGTGGAAACTTTTAGAAAATGGTTAAGCCTTTGGCATGCTTGTGGGATGGACAAGGATAGCTGTGGGATGGATAATAGCTGTGGGATGGGCAAGGATAGCTTGTGAGATGGATAAACATCCAGTGCAAGCTAAGTGGGACTGTATGGTCCACCTCCCCAGCTGCCACGTGTGTGGCCCTTTTTTATCAACAACAATTTATTCATTGATCAACACATTTCAACATCAACACAACTCTTTATTAAATGCCCTGTTCAATTGTAGGGCCACTCAACATACATGGCACATCTCATCAGTGTTATGAGAACAGCTCTAGGAAGCATCCATTAAGTATCTACCATCCTGTCTTGCCACTCCACTGCTCAGCTGGGGAGTTGCACCAGTGTTTCAGGAGGTTGCGCTGCTTGTTTCCTTCACGTGAAGCTCTGTTGGGGCTGGTACATCCAGAGTGGTCTAATCAGGTTTCGCCCCCTTGCCTCCATTCACCAAGGCTCCATGTCCCATTGCCTTGTTGACGGTCCCACAAGCCTGTTCTGCAACACTGGGTAGCAGGTATGCATGAGATTGTGCAGGATGCAGCAAGCTTCCACGATGTTCCAGCACAGTCTCTGGGCGATGCTTGCATGGTGGTGAGAAGTACCTGGAACCTGTTGGCCAGGATGCCAAAGGCGTTCTCCATTCACCCGTCTTGCCCTGGACGCCTGTAGTTAAGAGATCCTCTCTTCATGGCTTGAGGCATCTGGAAGTGTAGGGCTTCATGAGGTAGGTTCTGAGGGGGAGAAGGCGTCACCCCCCACGATGAAGTAGGGTACATCTTGTGTGTTGTTGGGCAGGGGTGCTGGATCTGGGAAACCCATGGTGAGGTTGCCTTCCAGCCCCTCCTTGAGGTCACTGCATTGTATACTGGGCATCTGAAGCTGACCCGTTGCCTGAAGCATTGATGTACATGAACTTGTAGTCAGCATGAACAATGGCAAAGAGGAATGATGCTGAAGAAGCCCTTGTAGTTGTGATAAGTGGACCCTGACTTGGCTGGAGCTTTGCAGGCCACGTGCTTCCATCTATGGCTCCAACGGTGTGGGGAAGTTCCACCTCTGATACCACTGTTCTGCAATTTTTTTTCCAGCCTTCTTCAGTGGTGGGACAACTGGAGGAGCTCCAAGTTTTATTCTCGAGTGATGGCTGCACCACTTCTCTGACCACAATGCTGATGGTGTTGTGTGGCACCCTCAGGCATACTGCATGTTTCTGTATGTGGTCCGCAGAGGCCAGGTGGTGCAGAGTCAGTGCCACCTTCACCCAGGGTCCAGGCTGCACAGAAGTTGGTGCTCGGCTTGGTCACCTGGGTCTCAGACGCTCCACAAGTTTGTCAAACATGGCTGGTGGCATCACTCATGAAGTGCTGGAATGCACGAGTGTCTTCATTCCTCACTCCACCATCAGCTTGTCATACAGTCCATACTCTGCTCTTCTCTCGATCCATTGTTTGGACCCAGACAGTTCTTGGATGTCTCCTTCTCTTTGTGTAGAAAAAGTGAAATTGCCTGAAGAGGGCTTCGTACTGGTATTGAATGATGTCGGCTACCAAAGGAGTGTGCATTGATCCATGGTGGAGATCAATGGATGATGTTGAAGAAGCAGAGGGCAAGGCTGAAGAGTCTGCAACACCACGTCTGCTGGACTGAAAGTGAGATCCAGGTGATTTCCTCCCCCTTTTATATGGAAATACCGGTTTTCTGCTAGGTGTCCTTCGCATCCTCTAGACTCCTGCAGACATCCTGAATATTCGAGCCACATCCCATATGCAAACGTTTTTTTCCATTTTAATGCTTTATGTCCGAGGTGCAATCCGCTTTCATCCTTTCATGTCCGTGCTACTAATGCCTGTGTGGACGTTCCATATCCTTTTCGCTTCCTTTTGTGCAGCTCAAAACTTTTGGAGTGGATGAAATCTCAGTAGACAGATGCCTGGACGGATAGAATGTATGAATCACGCACGCAGTGAGTACAGAACGGATGCATCGCGTTAACCAATGGATGGCAAGTGTTTGTTTCCTTTTTACATCCTCTTTGCATCCGTTGGTGCAGTGTGACATAGGCTTAAGCTTCTGCATGTTGTATCTAAACGTATCTATTCTGGGCATAGTGATAGAAAGTGCAAAGCCTTTATTCTCATTAAAAGCTTTGATTTCTTTTGTGTTTGATGTTGAGAATTCAGTATGTTTCTCTTTCAGTAGCTTTGTTTTATGTGCAACAACCACTTTCTCATTAAAGAAGAGAGGCGTAAATAGAGGTGAGAGTTAATTGGGGGGAAATGCAATTGGTCACAGCAGAGAGATCTGCATTCAAAATAACTGTGCCAACAACATGAGCTTGTCTGACCCCTTGGTTTAAATGCAATGACCAGAACATAATTTCCCTTTTTTAAAAAAAAAACCAAGTATTTTTGTGCTTGGTGAGTACATTTTCTTCTGCCAGCACCTCATATACCTCCTGGTGGAAGCTTGAGACTTTGGCAAGGTACAAAAATCAGAACATCCCCAAAGAAGAGCACGACACTTCAAGGGCATAATGATTTTCTTTTAGTTCCAAAATATTCAAGTTTCACCTACTAGATATGGATTTTGTCATTTCATAATGATACACTTATTGTGTAATAAGTGGAGGTGTGCATCACACACAGAACACAAAGAGCTTTGCTTTCAGTTCGTATTTTGGGAGTTTTGCCAAATGGTCCTTGATAGACTGTGGTTTGGGAGAACCAAAACTCAGAACATTTTTTTTCTTCCAGCTACAATCTGGGGGGTTCTTAAGAGGCGAGTCAGACAAAATGAGCCCACCTCTTTCATCTTTCCTCCTCCATCCCTCTCCCTGTCTTCGGCATTGTCTCATATGTTAGCCCAGTGGCCCCCAACCTTTTGGGCACCAAGGACTAGTTCCGTAGAAGTTTTTCCGTGGACAGAAGGGCCTGCATCCCACGAATGGGACACAGCCCAATTTCTGGCATGCTGTAGCCCAGTCCTGGTCCATGAACTGGAGGTTGGGGTAGCTCGTCTACTGCTGATTTTCCCAGCACTTCCCTTTCTCTACCTTCCCGTATCTGCTGTTTATGGCCTGGGCTCTTTCCCATCTGGCTGTTCCACACAACTGGCTGTTCCACATTGAAAAAGTCACATTTTCCCAGTAATAAGTTGCTTCACGGCTCCTATGGTACGGTAAACTACCATTATAAAAGCACATCTTGTTCATTAAAAAGAACGCCACTTTTATTGAAACTGAGTGTATACTTTATTCATAGGGAAGAAGCAGAACTCTGGCTTAAATTAACTTGGTTTGAATAAGTACTGTTTGACAACATTATAAATAGTTTAACTTTAGGTTTTGGACCCCTGCATTATACATTGTACAGCATGTTGCATTCAGCAAACATGCCCGTAGATGTGTTTTTGTCACACATGTGCTCGAGACAAAGTCCCACTGACAACAGAAAAGACCTAGTTCTGAGTAAACAGTGAAACACTGTTGATTAGACATTCACGATTTGGGAATCAAGTTTAGCTCAAAGTCTTACTGCTTAGAAACAAAGAAAACTCAATGTCATTCGTGTGGTGATGTTCTCTCTCATCCAGCTCTAGTCCAATATATATGGCTTTGTTTTTAAAAAGGTTGCTGTCTTTTGAGTTTTACCTCCCATGGTTTTGCTATATCTCTGTACAATATTCAGGATTCATTCTCCTGAGTTTTATTTGTGAAAAGCTGAAGTCCTTCCTGTATAAACGATATAACACAATCATGTTCTGTAGAAAAAACATCATGCTATCAAACTGAGCACTTTTCTGTTTATACAAAATGATGCCTTTTCACCATCTTTACGGTTTTAATAAAAACAGTGATCCAAGATTTTATATTGGATTTGCCTTAGGCAATTTTTGAACTTCCTTACCCCATAAATTCTTATTCCAAATGCATTTTATATAGATTTAGGGATTTTTATTGGAGCAATTCTGAGTTAAGAGTTTTGTATTAATCCCAAAAGAGATTGAAACTACAACACAGTTTAATAAAGCTCAATAATGGACACGCACATTTTAATACTGTATTTGATGATAATCTATAGGTTTGCCACAATAAAATAATCTGATAAAGGCAGAGCTCTGTTTATCCTAAATTCAGCATGAGAAAGTGAAATTTTGCTTTAAACACTGTTTTGCATCAATTACATATCCATGCACTCACTTAAAGTATTAAATGCTGTTCCCTTGATTGCTAGTCTATTTACCTAGAAGTATTTTTGCAGGCCTTTAATGGGTGGCCATTGCTCATACATGGGGTTCTTTGCACATGACATCACCTTAGGGAAATGTCCTTCTGGGCAATGTGCAGTGTGTGCAGTGCAGTGTGTGAGAACGCAACTTCATACACACGAATTGTCTCTCCTGTCAACCTGCATGTGGCATTTCTTCTGTCTTTTCCATTTACTTAATGGATAAAATACGACATGGCAAAATGGACACTTGCACCAACTTCAGGCTCTAAGTCAGAAATCTCTGGCCCTTTCTGATTGTGAAGGAAAATATTCATATAGAAACTTAATATTGTATACTACTCCGAAAAATGGAACTCTTTGAGGCACTTGTGTTAAAATTGTAATTGTTCTGAATGAGACCTAATATTACAAAAACAATTAACACTGTTTTATGTAGTGTAATTCAACTGACTTTAATTAAATAAGATCATTTTAATTTGTGGGTACTTTTTTGATTACATTGTTTTCTTTATAATGAAGAAACAGTCACAGTTAAGACTACAGAATTCATCTGAGATGCCCATCCAGCTTCTGCTGAAGTTCTCTAATAAAAGAAAACTCCAGCTAACATGGCAATTTACACATTTGCTGATAGCTAATACAATTAAAAAATTCTTCCAGGCACCTGATCCAAACCAATTTTCTTGTAGTGTTAGCAATATATGACACAGCAATATTTTGGATATTTGAAGACTGCTATCATATTTACTCTCCATTGTTACAAAAACATTGCTCCAATTTATCACTATATTTTTGAATCATGGCTCCCAGAAATGGATGCATCAGGGGAGAATAGAATGAAACAATAATTTATCATGATCTTGGCTCTGGTCCTGTAAATGTATTTATTTTTCCAACAGCTGCATCATATTTCTAGCTCAAGAACACCCAGATCCTTTTTACATAGATTATTGCTAGGACACAGCAATTTCATTTCAATCCATTGCTTAAGTCTATCTGTATTTTTCTGAATATTCTCTCTCTCCCTTCTGCATTGTGTCATCTGCAAGCTTGATAAGCAGCCTGCCAACTGTCTCCAAGCCACTGATAAAACAGTTGAAGAGCGCATAGAGCCCCCCATTCAATAGTTCCCTTCAAGCTGCAGTAAAACGATTAATATGTTCTCCTTAAATGCAGTCAAACATGAGACTGCCTAATAATCATATCATATAGCCCATACTTTACCATTTCTTCAGGAGAAAATTGTGAGGCATTTTGTCAAAAGCTTTCCTGAGATCCGTGCGATTGATGCCTATGGCATTCCCTTGGTTTAGTAAGATAGTTATCAAAGGAGATATGAATAGTCAGGCATAATTTCTTTATGACAAACCCATACTGGGACTTATTTTGCAGCATATTTATCCAAGGGTTCACAGACTCGTTGACTGATAATCTATTCAACAGTTTCACCAAGTATGGAAGCCAAGCTGATAGCTTTACAATGTCTCCTATAATTTTCTAGGACCTTGCTAGTCCTCCAGCAGCTTTCAAAGATCATCAAGAGCCATTTTGCAGTCACCTATTGTGGTGAATATAGCCTGGATTCCCAGAAGGCGGTGCATTCCAGAGGAATAAGACACAGCAAAATTTAGATAGAGGAAGAGGGCTAAGTCAGCCCTTCCTTAAAAATTCTCAGTATATATCTTTAATGATGCAAGTAACTTAATTGGGCAAGATTTCTATCTATAGGTGAGGAATAATAAAGACTTAGAATTAATTCTGAATTTATATAATAATATAAATAATTATAATTAATATATATTATTAATTCTGAATTTTTTGTTCTTTTTTGGAGCCCGAAAGTTCCTTCAGAACTATATAGGCTATGATCCATGCATCATTGGAGATTTGAATTCAGTTAAAATAGCCAAATTTTCTCAAACTTTCTCCTTGCCTAATTTAAGCTGCAGCCATTCCTTCCCCCACCACAATAACATAATGGTGACCAGTTAGGGCTCCATTTCCCTTTTGAGAGAAGACAGATTCAAAATCATTGTTAATAAATGTTCCTTCCCACCACTCATTATCAACAACATCCTCTTTGGCTTTCTTTTTTCTTCCAATTATCCCAAGTATCTTTTTCCACTGTTTTCTCTTGTAAGTCTCACCATTTTTGTAGTTTCTGGAGATTACCACACATTCTCGGTCATGCTCTGGCATTTTAGAAAATTTTGCCTGTGCTCCCCAGGTCACTTTCAATTTCTTCCCAATTTCTTTCTTGTGAGGATTTTTTTGCAATTGCACTTTCAACATTTTAATAGGATTTCCCGCTCTCCCTGGTTGTGTTCTTCCAAACTACTGAATCTGACCCATCTTCCTTTGGAATATCTCAGAAGCTCTTCTTCTGTATGCCACTCCTCAGTTTATCCCCTGGTGTCATGAATTCAAGGATAAAACTTCCCCCACCATCACCAAGGTACCAAAAAGGTATTTTTCAGCCAACTCCTTGAGGACAAACATTAATTCAGGATGGCAGACATCACACCCACACCCACTGTTCTTTCTACTTTCTGACAAACTATCAGCACGAGAGGACAAAAATGAGTTGGANGAGGACAAAAATGAGTTGGACAACTCGCTTGGCAGATTCAGACTTTCAGTGAATATATCGAGATAATGAATATTGCCCATTGCAAATGTGTGCGTTGGAGAAAAGGAGAAAGGAGAATACCACAAGCAAAACTCACAAATAAGAATAAAAAACACAAGATTCCCCGAAGGGATTTAGTTTAATGAATAGATGGAACTAGTGCTGGTGAATAATGGGCAAATGGAATAGAAGAATAAGTAGAATTGGCTTGTTTGTACAGGCAGTTGCAAACTGAGCTGAGAGGCAGAGCCTTGAAGCCCACGCAACCTTTAAAGCAACAACAATAATCTTGGACCAAACTTTTTCTCCTTCAGGCTGAAACTTGGAGATACCAAAAGACTCCACAACGGCTTCAGCAAAACACCTAGAAAACATCAGCCAGCAATAAGGAAAGACAAATGGTGGTAGAGGCACTGAAAAAGGACCAGAACTCAGGCTGAGACGGAAAGTATATTGCACCCTACAGCTGGAGAACAGTTTCTAACAGGACTAGCTAAGTCCTGATAACTAACACTAATATGAGCAATTCGAGTTTTCTGAGAAAAAGGAGGGAAACAGGGAAAATATATAGTGGATGCAGGACAATAGAACTTTTTCTTCTATTGATGCTTCATTCTGGCCTATTAAAGTCAATATTATACACTGAGTTAAGCATCACTGCAGAATTAGTTTGTCTTTCAATGGCTGGTTGCTTGGTTCTTTATATGGAAAGGCATATTCATTTCTTTTTAAATCCTGTCAGTTCTTTATTTGAATCAATGGAAACCAAATGGGAAATTTTGGAGGGGAAAGTAGTTTTATTCAGTAAAATTCTTTAAAATGTTTTTTGTGCATATTTGAGAAAATTCAATGGAAGGGTTGGAACCAGTTGTTCCATCTGCTGCTGGAAACTGTGGGTCCAGCAAAGGTTTCCTTGGGAGAAAGAAGGTAGGAAATTTTTTTTGCTGATTTTTTTATAACTCCCCTAAAGCTGACTCCTTAAGAGCCCAAAAACCAATGTGGGAGCTTGAGTCGAAGTGGGATTCTCTCTAGTATAAATGCAGTATGTCAAATGGTTTAGTAAAATACATCTTTCCCTTCTGTATCATGCTGGGCCTCCTTTCATCTTTTTCTGTGTATTCATTTCTTGAAATGTCTCAAATAAAATGCACCACAGGTTTTTTTGTATTGATGAATTGATTTTCTATTCATGTGTTCCCTGTTTCTTCTGTAACTGTATGGAAAGTTGCATAATAAAAATTAGTGCAATGTTTGAAAAATTAGTATGATAAATGCAAACCTTTTCAAATTCAAAATAGGTTGAGATTTAAACACTCTGAAACAATGGAGCAATTTCATTGATTTTATATTTACAGCCGACCTAATAGTGTTCTAGTCCTGCCCTAAATATATTTTCATTAATAACTGAGTGGGCACGCATAGAATACGCTTGTAGACATTTACATTAATTTCTGCTAGTTTCATGTTTTTTGAAATAATATCCATACATCAACACAATGTATTAACTCCCAATCTTTCTTCTTATTCCAGCCAGGTATATTCCATGGCAACTATTTCAAATTTTGGCATTTGTCAAACTTTGATGGATACAACCTCTCCATGGAACCTGATGGGTTGTTTCTGTTATTAGAGATCCTTGAATTTCAATATCATACTGTCAGCAGTTCATTGCTAGGGAACCCAAAATTGTTCATAATCTCTCCTTTAGAAAGATGCTTTCCTTGCTGCTGAGTCAATAGAAGTTAAGTTGACAGAAAAGCACTCCTGTTGCTATCTGATGTTGGATGTTTATCTATTACATCTCCTACCCGCTCTTGAGTCCAATAAATTAGAAATGAAATGACAAATTTCTTGTTTTTTGCAGGCTCTACAAATCCTTGTTTAGATTATCCAGGATAACAGCGATTGAGTCAGGAAGGATAAAATCAGAGGGATGATTATTCATCTCCTCTTTCTGACTGGATAGTTGTAATCTTCAGTCTGCCTTATCAGGATATTATAGAAAATAAATGTTTTCCTAACACAGAAATCAATATAACGGGGGGAGATGGAGTTATAATAACTCAATCCTCTTTTTGTTTCTCAAAATAATTTGACCCTCTGCAAATGTCATGTTGGATTTGGGTTGCCCAAACTGAAGTTAAAATAGAAGTTTTAAATACTTTATACAGGAATATTTACAGGATACTATCCTGCTATTTTTCCAGCCTACAATTGTCCAAGTATTTGTATTAGAAACCGAATGAAATGTTGATCAGAACTATTAATCACATTGAAAATTCTGCTTCATAATTAAAAATGCTTCCATTACAGGAATCTGCTATAGCAGCAGTTTCCATAGAGATCTATGAAGAGTAAGAATGGAAGAAGAGTGGTTGGCAATTTTTTGAGAAACCTGTAATCCTTCCCATTTCTTTTAGGGAATGGACAGTGCCCATAGCAAGGTGAAGAGTTGGTTGGATGCACCTGCTATTTTGGTAATAGAAAGAGCATTTTCAGTATTCCTTCTCAGTGCATTTTGGAAATTATCTTGAACAATGGGAGACTCATCATAGGAAAAACTCCTAACCTTGCAGGAGTCACACGTTGCTTTACCTTATGCAAATGTCTGACATCCTCGCTTGCTTTGGATGTCCATTTAGTGACACTATAGATTTGAAGAAGTGACTGTGTAAATAGCATTTGGGATGGACGTAAGAAAGGGCATTATTATATTTTGAAGAGCAAATACAGCTTTCAGACTAAAAACCTTCTTAATAACTTTGTGTGAAGGAAGTGTTCCTGTTGTATAGTTTTGATTATTTTAAGAAATCAAGAATCAACTCTTGTTCTGTTGCTGAAGCAGATGGCCAATGTAAACAAAGAATTTGTAAGATAGAGGAAATGAGCTTTGGGGTCAAACTGGATAGCTGCTTGGTTTTGAAAAATTAAAGAAGGCCAGATTATTTGTGGCAGGTTGTGAATGTCAAATGAAATTATTGCCTTCTGTAAAGAGCAGAAAGCAGTGTAATTGGCAAGAGCCACATTAGAGCTATGTAATGAGTTTTTCAGTTTTCATTGTGATTCTTTCAAGGCTGCTCTCTTGAACTGATGTAACTACTCAAGATTTTACCAATTGCATGTGTCTATCTTTTCAATCACTCTGTGAACTAAAGATCAGGTCTTGACTTTTATGACTGCTAGTTATTCCTATAATTGTGGTGGTCATTTATAGGCTCACTTTCTCTGTCAAGAATATTTGCCAATTTCTCAAGGTTTATCTTCCCCTCTGACTTCACAATCCTTAATTAAGTTTGCTTTTTTTAATTAAAAAAAAACTTAGGGATGTTTCCTATTATTTTTTGTGGGTTCTTATGCATTCTTGACATTTTGATTGATGAGCTTCCTCACTATTCAGTTAGAGTAATATTGATTTTAGCTGGCATCTTCTTCCCATACCTTTTATATGGAGGACTCTATAACCATTTCGATTATAACCGTAACCATTTTGATTATAGCTGTTAGCATGGCTCTATATTCTGGCTCAAAGTACTTTATCAATATGATTTCTAAGTTCTTTACTGGAACAAGTTTGTCCATACTCATCTTTTTTAAAATATATTTTTATTAAGAATGTTAATTACAATAATAAAAATGAATTCAAACAAAACTTAAAAGAGGACAGAATGAAAAGAAAGAATAAAAAATGCAGAAGGAAGAAACTAAAAACAATATAATAAAAAAAGAAAAAAATACACAAAGAAATTACTTTCAACTTTCATCATAATAAGTATAAACATAACTCTCTACCTCCCTATAGGATTAAACAGATATCTATTTCTCCCACATTCCATCCCTTATCTATAAATAAATCCATGCAATATAAACTTTTCAAATCTAATGTCAGCAAAAAGTCTGTAAAGGATTGCCAGAATGTTGCAAAAAAGTCTTATTTTAACCTTCATCAAATAAACTAACTTTATATTCCTTTTTTAACTTTAAATTGTCTTAATCTTCAATTTAATCAAATATTATTGTAGGACATGGTTTCTTTTTAATTCATTATTTCATCACACAAGTTTTTTTTCCCCAATGCTTTAATAAGACTTTTTTGTAGGACCAATAAGAAAACATTCGAGGTCAGTCTCTTGATTTATCATTTGTATTTCCCCTTTAATTTTTTAATTTATATCCAGTAAACCATCCTTTTTCAAATCACTCTCTTGGCCAATCATTATTACTGTTGATATTGTAGTTACTGATCTCTGGATCCATTCTTCAAAGACCTCCTTTAGTATTTCCAGTGTCATAATGTTTTGTGTCACTTGATAAGTCCCATTATTAATAAACTTCAAATATAGGCTTTAATTTTTTTTCCTACTTAAAAATCTTTACTCCCCTCTACTGTCCAATTTCTAAAATCATCACCTATCTTTTGTTATGCAATAGCCAGGTTAGCCAAAATAAGTATGTTTCCCCTGAGAAGTTTATTTTCTATAATTGTTCCAAAATCTTACAGTAAATGTTAATATTACAAATTATCTTGATCCTTAATCCATTTATAAATTTCTTAGATCAAAATCTTGTTCAGCTTTTTACTATTTGTTTCAAATTATTTAGATTCTTAAGCTTATAATTAATTTTCTTTTGTTCCCAGTTGAAAATAAACTTATCTGATTAAGATATGGATCATCTGGCTCTTAGCACTCCCAGCTGCTGCCTCCTCTGCTCCACATCTGGTTGTCTTGCACTTCCAAACCTACAGAACCCCCCACTGTATCCCTTCCTTCCTTCCTCCCTCCCTCTTCTCCATCCATCCATCCTAATTGTACACAATTTAAAGGACATTTTTCTCTATCATGCTTTTTGTGCCTTAGCCATGCATCTATTGATCAGAGTCACTACAGAGAAAAAAGTATGACCTTGACATTCACATGTACCCTTTTTTTGCTTCAGGGCAATTCTTCCTTCCATGATTTCTGAAGTCTTGTTCTCTTGTTCATCTGCCTCTTCTTGTTTACCCTTCGCTTCTCCAGCTTGAGGGAGGAAAATTACATTGGCTGCCAGGGTAGCCAACTTTTCAGTTTGTGTAATCTCATCAGCCAGACTGTTGGCTGGTTCATGATGTGCTGGATTTTAGGGCCAGTCTCTTGCATTGGATCTAAAGCGCACTCATCCTCAGCAGAAAAAAAGTATTTGAGAAGAAGCAAGTCTGTTACCTTTCATTGGTATGCAATCTCTATGAGAACTGACTTTTCCTTCTAAAATATCTCAATCTCTATCTATATATCATAATATTTTGTTATTTTCTCTAGCTGTTTGGGGATTGTTTGGGGCTACATATCAAACAGTCATTTCTGTTGCATTATGTTCTAAGTACCTATCTACTTGAATTTAGAAATCCCACATTTTGATTTCATTTTGTAAAAAAAATTCAGACACATCACTGGTTTTGGCAAACAAAACCAAATGTTCTACCTCCATTTCAATGGACAGTTTTTGCAACCCTGTAATTTTATTACAGACTAATAAGATGATCTACAGCTTCATTATGAGTTCTACAAACTTGGCATTTGTCAACGTTGGACATGTATTCACATTTGGCTTTGGTGGCCTTGGCTTGCAGGACTTGTTACTTAGCAGCCATGATTGTTTCTCCAATTTTTTTTTTAAGCATTTCAGATTTCAAACATAATCGTGTTAGATGTGGATGTACTTTTTCTTCAATATCCTGTGTATAAGGATAATGGAGTTGTTTGCTTTTATTGGTATTATCCTACTTTGATGTACATCATTCTTGTATTTTAATTTAGTGTTTGTTGTTTTTAGTCTTTATAATTTTTCAAAAGCAGACCCTATTTATTTTTCCTGAGGTAATCATTCTATGTTTTTCTTCTTTAGGTTTGTTTTATTTGCAATTGTTCTCTGCCACCTTTACGATCTGTCTCACTTGAGATGTAGTGCATGATGGATGGTCATTAATTTCTAGTTTTCCAATTAAAATTGCCCAGTTTGGCTTGAGTCCAGTTGTTGCTGATGATGACTTTGCTCATTTTGTGAAATGTTTTGTTACATTTATTTTTGCAGCCTCGAATATTGGTTAAACCACTACTATTTATTTACAAAGGTGACTTCCTAATAGTACAAAACTTTCTGTTATTGTCAGCCCAGGTCCAGAAACAGGCATTTCTGGAACTGCAGGAATGCTGTTTCTTATAGAATAGAATAGAATAGAATAGAATAGAATAACAGGATTGGAAGGGACCTTGAAGGTCTTTTAGTCCAACCCGCTGCCTAGGCAGGAAACCCTACACCACTTCAGACAAATGGTTATCCATCATATTTTTAAAAACTTCCAGTGTTGGAGCACTCACAACTTCCGGAGGCAAGTTGTTCCACTGTTTACTTGTTCTGTCAGGAAATTTCTCCTCAGTTCTAAGTTGCTTCTCTCCTTGATTTGTTTCCACCCATTGCTTCTTGTCCTGCCCTCAGGTGCTTTGGAGAATAGCTTGACTCCCTTGACTCTTTGTGGCAGCCCCTGAGATATTGGAACACTGCTATCATGTCTCCCTTAGTCCTTCTTTTCATTAAATTAGACATACCCAGTTCCTGTAACCGTTCTTCATGTTTTAGTCTCCAGTCCCCTAATCATCTTTGTTGTTCTTCTCTTCTCTATAGTATGGTAGAGTAACAGAATATTGAAAGCCTGACAAATTTTGTCCTTCTGGCCTTATATTAACAAAATTAAGGTGGAGGCAGCTTTCCTTTTTCTCAGGACTGTGTGGTCTATTCTGAAAGTCCCCATTCATCTCCTGCCTATTAGTGCTTCCTTCATTTCTTCCCTATCTTCAAAGTTAGTTCTACAATTCTTCATATCACCTAGTATTCACATCTGCTAGAGAGACGACCTTGCTGCCAGAAAATAAATCTAGCAGGATTCAGGACTACAGGAGATGCATCAGCGTTCCCTCTTGGTCCCACCCAGTGGCATCTCTCCTCCTTGGAATCTGATTCTGCTCGCAGCATAACAGACATGTCACCAACCTGCCCAGCCGGCAGATTATCAGCTGGCAGTATAAAGTTGATGAATCTGAGCTGGTGAGATTTGATTTCTATAATGAGGAGCCAGATTCTAGCCCAAGAGCACACTGGGAGTCACAAAGCAACCAAAACTTCTTGAAAGATCCACAGTACTTCTAATCAAACCATGGCAGCAAATGGGTCTATTTGAGATCCTCTGTTGAAAGCAACTCTGCATCTCAGTTCCTATCACTCTTGCTGCATTTGAACCACCTTGTGGAATTCTCTCACCCTAAAATCCTGGATAATTACAGGAAACTCTCTTGGCTGTGGCTTTCTTTGGTTCCACCCCACAACTCAAGTTATAAGGCAAGTTGCAGACTCTTTTACTTTCTAAGTCTTAAATTCTGATGATGTGCCATCAGAAGTTGGTACTGACTCTTAGCAACCACACTGACATATTTTCCTCCAACAGAGTCTTAAGGGCTGTCTAGCTAATGACTTGCTTGTATTCCATCTATGACAACCCATCGATAAAGCCTTTCAAAGTTGTATTTACTTGGCTTTCTGTTTTTGGCTGCCACAAGATACGGAATGGCCTTGAATTACATGCAGAAGTATGAAGTCATACATTTGGGAACTGGTGAATGGGCTATTCTTGTGGTGGGATTAGGAAGAGGACAGAATCAACATTATTTTCAGTGAAGATTCAAATCCTCAGCCAAGCCAGTGAATGTTTTATAGTATGGGTGAGAATTGTGTGCTCCTGAATCACCTTTTATGGGGAAAGGTAGAATATAGATATAATAAACATGCATCTGTCTGTCACAGCAGCATAAGATTACAATGCACTGAAGCAGTGGAGGGTGGAAAATCAAGCTTGGGAAGTCTCTTCTGGACTGTTTAAAATAGCCCCAAGTTGCATACAGAACAGATGCATTTGGAAGTCTATTTTATAATCTCCAGAAGCTTATAAGGAATAGCAAGCAATAGCTAGATATGTCTGTGAATAGGACTGTCACACAGAGATGTCATCAAATTTATGAGACTGCCTTCAGCAAAGCAAAGCTCTCCCTCTTTTGATGCAGACTATCCTGGACTCATGTGAAGAAAAGGACAGATAAAGTACACTGTACTTGTCCCAGTATTTGATTTGCCTTCGTTTGTAGGTTTGATGATCAGGTCTTTACCCCAGCAGTGCAGTGAAGTGTCTATGTGAACGTGAAATGGTTAAATCTCTTTTTTTCCACTGAGTCCAGTGCAATGTACCCATTTCCTCTAGGCTGTCACTCTGAAGCTGGGAAGCCAAGACAGTCTTTCTGGATCAAGGGACTCTGTAATAGATAGTGACAAATGGAGTGGAACAGAAGACAACTCTGATTCTGAATTATCAACAGAGGCTTGGAATAAGTCTCTCCTTTCAAAGATAATGCCATGTACTATCTTGGGGAACAGACATATTTATCACTGCACAACCAAGGCTACCTGCTCCAATGCCCAAACATGTTAAGCTTACTGACAACTGATGGCAGGGATGAAAATTGAGAAATCTCTCATACAGATAAGGAGACAGTAAATAAGGCGTCTGGTTCCTGGGTTTTGTCTGCAATGTTTGGATCGGTAAAAGATCTATTCATAGGCAACTTGCAGGATTATAGCAAAGCTTTTAGCTCAAATATATAATAATGGCCCACATTCACTTGGATCAAAAATATTTGCATTGTTTACTATACTACTTTTCTGAAACAATCACATATGCCAACTAAATATTTCCCATTCCATTCAATTGCTATGACTTTCATATCCGCACATGTCTATTTGGTTAAGTAAATAGTGAATTTTAGCAGTGTGTTTTAAAATAGTCTGTGCATTTAAATGATATTCTCAAGTGTTCCAACTGTTACTTATATTACCAAGCAGTCATATGATCTGAGCATTCTTTGATTATTGATTCTAATAAAGCAGATAGATAGATAGATAGATAGATAGATAGATAGATAGATAGATAGATAGATAGATAGATAATCAATTATTTCATTATTATTTAGCAGTATTTACTGATAACCCCAATCTGGCTAAGTTTAGACAATGAAAACATTAGACAACTATTTTAGGAATAGGCAACAACTCCAGCCTAAAACAAAGGGCAAATAGAATAGTCATACAGGGCTGAAAGCACCAAAAGTTTGCAAGCAATAAAGGAAAGGAAACTATAGGAACAATTGTAAGAATAAAATGTGTTTTTCCACAAGCACTTGGAGTATAAACTTCATGACGCTGGCACAGTAAAACAGAGTTAGTCCCATAAATCATAATGGCAGGGTTCATTCAACAACTCTTACATACTTTAGTCCCAAAGTTATCTGCAGGACCTTCTACTCTGATATAATCTTCTCCATACTCTCAAATCTTCAAGACACTTTAAAAAAAAAAACATTTAAATGAGTAAATAAATCTGCTTTTTCACTGCAAAGCTCACATTGGGGACCAAACTGTGGTTGGTGACAAGATTTGTCATCAGTTTATTACATTCCAACAGAAGTTTTTTTATAGTGCTTTTATTAAGGGTTTTCATTCTTTATTGTGCTGACTGTATAATGTTAGGGCGTATATGTGTTTTGGTAAGCCACCAAGAGCCATTCAGGTAATGCATCTATCTGTAAACTAATCAACAGGCTGTCCAACAGTAATACAGAGTCAAAATCAAAGAAATATTATGGTTTAGTTCGATCAGCAAATCCAGCTGCACAATACACTATCTAACAGGTCTAAGAGTATATGATAAAAAATTTATGAACCTCCTAATAAAGATATCATTGCGCTATTTAACAGGGCTGTGCAGTCCTTGGGATTCAAATTTCAGAAAGTGCTTCTGACTACACAATGAACATACCATGTATTTGTAACCTTTTATAGCAGCCCCTTCTTTCCCCAGGATCATGAAGTTCTAAGAAAAGACGCAGCTTCTTTAAGATGCTGCAGTCAGCTACTCTATTTAAACTCTGAAGCATCCTTAGGGGAATGAATGCAAAATGCTACATGGCACTACACTTTAATATGGCTCCTCGGAGTTTCTTCAAAAGATATTCTTTTGAAGCAGATGATGAAGCTACCTAATGCTTGAAAAATACATATTCAAGCAAATGCACTGAGCACTGCACTGGGGCATGTATCAATTTTTATCTCTAGAAAAAGAAGAAACATAGGTTTTGATGGAAAGCACTCCTGGCTACTACCTCTGCAATATAGTGCTCCAGGCGTCACAAATTACATGGTCAGGAAAAGCTTAATTTTATTAATGACTATGCTCACCATTAGCCTTGTCAAGATTTAACTTACTTAGGGCCCATTTTTCATTATAATATGGATGCAATTAACCTTCACCATCTTCTGAAAATGTTCTGCTAGCAATAGAAATACTGTAAGGAATGCCAGTGTGTTTATGAGCAATGAAGGCATGAGAACCAAATCCAAATAGAAATAGGTTCAGCATCTTGCTATGTGGCTCTGAACTATAGGAATGTAGTCAATACAATAGTTGGAAAATTCATCAGAACACCAGATAATAATCTCACAGCAAAAACATCAAAGAGGCATCTGATTGAAATCACTTTATAGATTCAGTGAAGCTTCAAATAATATGAGCATCATTCTCCATTGAAACAAAATATTATGGTGATATTTCTCAAATTGGTAAGTTTCAGATGTGTGGACTCCAACTCTGGGAAGTTCTGGGAGTTGAAATCCACACGTCTGAAACTTGCCAAAATTGAAAAACATTGCATTAGGGAATACCATTTAGAAGCTCTTTAGGGGAACTCCACTCCACACATCAAGTGAAGAAAAACCACTGCCAAACAGTCTTTACTTTCAGAGACATTTTCTAACATTCCTCTAAGCCAGGGGTATCAAACTCTATTTCACTGAGGACCGCATCAGGATTGTATTTGACCTCGGAGGGCCGGGATATATGTGTGGGCGGGGCAGCACGGCCAGCTCAACATCACTTGTGTCAGGGGGCACCTGTGGTGGCCAAATGCTAAGGCAGGTCTTCTCTGAGACCCTCCCTCACTCTTCTTATAATCTCCTTCCTTCCTTCTTTATTCTTCCTTCCCCTTTTCTTATTTTTCCTTCCTTGCTCTCTTCCCATCTTTTTGTCTTTCCTCTTTCCCTTTTTCCTTTTCTGTCCTTTCTTGCATGTTCAAATGCAAAAGGGGAAACATTTCTCCTTTTGCTAGCCCTCTGCCAGTGTAAACGGAACCCAGAGGGTCGCATGTGGCCCCTGTGTCCCATTTTTGCCACGATGGCCTCCTGCAGCCCTCTGCCAGTGAAAATAGAGCTGCAAGAGGCTGTTGTGGCCGTAAACAGGGCATACGCCCCCTTGAGCTCTGCTTTTGCTGGCAGAGGCAGCATGGGCCAGTCCTTTGCTGTTTCTAGGCTGGCCCCATGGGTCATATCTAAGCAACCGATAGGCCGAATCCAGCCCGGACACCTTGAGTTTGACACCCCTGCTCAAAGCTAAATCCATGATTTCAGCCTTGCATGCCAAAGTAACAGAAAACAAATCTTGGTCTTGATCATCAGAGAACCCAACTCACCCAATTCTTCATCCCATGTTCTCAAGGCTAAGCATTCTCTTTGACCCCCAGCTCTTTTTTTAGGACTTGAATCAAGTCCTTTGATCATGCTCATTGGCTTTGTACCTTTCCCAGTTTACCCATATTCACCATTATGTCTGGCAAAAATCTTCTGTCTAAGGTCCCGGAGGACTGTTGTCAACTACAATTATCAGTTAAGTCTCAATTTAATGCAGCTTCAAACAATCAGCCAGGCAGTCTGCCCAAAAAAATACCCGGCATCTAGAATGAGATTGGAGCTGGCCAATAGAATGAGGTTCACTTAAGAGAAAGCAAGTTGGGAAGGTTAGACATTTCTTTCTTCATACAATGCTCCTGGAAAGAAAACAGAGCGGTATATTTTGACTTACTTATGGCATTTGAAGTTTCTATTCTTGGGTGACCCAGCAATGAGCAGACAGTAGTACCTGAGCTAGGGACATGTCATTAGCTTAATTAACAGTAAGCAGCAATCAGAACTCCTCCTAGTCAAAGTAAGAAGAATCCCTACCATTTTTTCTTCTGAAGAGAATCCTGCACATGATGGATGCTATATGAAGCTCAATTAGAGGCAAGTGATGATAGGTGACATAAGCAGTATTTAAGGGAAATCAATTTTGTAGCAAGACCAGAGTGGAAATTAATTTAATAGAAGAAAAACTAGTTTGAATGATCTGATGGTGAAATGTAAATTAACTGAAAACATGAATTTGGAGTGATCTGTATGAGAAAATTGCTTGCTTCCTATAATTTATTTCAAAACTTCACTTCCCAATATGAGATACAGTGTATTTTATGCAATTACATGTCATTTTTAATATGGTGCAAAATGTTTTTGGTGTGTATGGGGAGGGGAGATCAAAGCAATCACCCTACTCAGATGGGCATCTTAAGATCCTGTTAATTGGATGTAAAGCCAAGGTTAAACTAAACTAAAGGCTTTTCTGTAACACATTTACCAACCTATTCTGGTTAGTTGCCATAGTGGTTCAGCAGTCCTACTCCAAAACACACCAACAAGAAGTAAAGGATGGAATGGTGCCTTTTGGAGGTCATTATTTTCCCCCAAATGTTTATCTTTCTATTTGAATCAACAGCATCTGCAGCAATACCAAACTTTGATGTGGGAGTGCCATGGCTTTTGTACTTGTATCAGAATATAAATATGAAAGATGCAGCATTTGCACTGTTGTGTCTTCATATAGGCATTGTCAATTCTTCCCCCTTGTCCCTTATGGACAGTGGACACCCATCAGTTTAATAGATCCCCACAGGAAATCAACAGTCAAATTTGATTTGTGAGCATTTTCAAGTCATTTACCCCAGGATGAACAAACTTTGTAATGGCTATGTAAGCCAAAATTGCATCCAAGGCTGTTTTTGAAAAGTTATTAATATTAGAGATAGAATTAATTTTACACAGTGCCATTGACATTTCCCAGACTTCCTTGGGGATTACAATAGTTACTCTTCAAGTTAAACTGAACTTGCTATTGATTAGATGGGGTCCCAAGGCAAATTGGTTTGGCTAACAGCATCCAAACCAGATTTTATTTATATTTATTTATTAAATTTATATACCACCCATCTCACTGTCAAGAGACTCCCAAGATCTATCAAGATCCTGGTGAGAGGAAAATACTCAAATCCCTTTATCTCAAGGACCTCTATTGCTTCTTATAAAGTTATAAAATGTCTTTGAATAAAATCCAGTGCACATAATTTACACTGACATGTGCATGGATCAAAACAATACCAAAGCATATCCGTATTGCGGTAAATGCAGTGGTCCAAAGATCTAAATGTTTCAAAATATTGAGAGTACTCAAAATGCATGTGAACATGCATATTTCAAAGATTGTGCAGAAATAACATTTTTGTTCGTTTCAAAGTAAAAAAAAATAGAAAGGAATGCTTCTGTTTATATTTTGAATTGGGCTGGAACTCAGCCTAATACAGCAAGGTCAGAACAAATCTCATGTGTTCAAAAATGTGAATAAATTAAAACATTTAACGTGTTCCTTCATTCTCAGAGGTGCTTGAAAGAAGTACACCCAGTTCACTATTTGAGATTTTAAAATGGCTTGTTGATATACAATTCCCAGGAGCCTAGCAGATGGGATCTTGAAAACCTCACTTACTGAGAACAACAGGTCAAAAATTACTTGAGACTGAAACTTTAAATGGCACTTGTACATGATCCGAAACCAAATTGCCAGGAAGTAGTGCTTTTAAATCTTGATAACCTTTTGTACTAAAAAAAAACACACCATCCAATCTATTAAATATTCCCATTCATAATATATCCCAGCAGTATTTCAAAGAGATCATTCAGCAGTAAATGATCCAGAATTTTAGTGATGATAATTTTATGATCGGCACTAATTGTATATATATTTCCCAGCCACCTAGCAAATCTTTGTCTGTTGTCTACATACGCAGAGAGACCTATTCCAAATCAGTACTCATTCTGTCTTCTTTTTGTTCTGAGATTCACAGAAATACTGAAACTGTTTCATTCAACACCTTCCAACATACTACTACTTACAATCTCTTTAAGTTGAAACACTGGAGTTGTAACTTCTTTTTAGAGGCATGAATGGGCTAGTAAAAAAAAACATACACCAAATAAAACCTTTTAATAAGCAGATTTTTGGGCTGGAGAGATTCCATTGGATTGCTCATAATGGGAACTGGAACAGAGCAGATAAGATATGAGAAATACTGCATTATTTAAAGAAAACTTTTCAAAACAAAATCTTTTCAGGAATATTTGGAAGTAGAAGTTCACAGAAGTGGGAAGCAAAGGTAACGTCATGCAAAATGAAATACATGGAGGACAGAGAGATGCTTCAAAGTGTAGTTAGAAGAAATGAGATCAGATAGGGAACATTTATGCATGTTGTTCTAAGGTTTTATTACATACCAATTAGTGTTCAGAGGCATGCTCTCTCGGATCATACGGATCTCATCACCATAGGTGACAACATATTAAATTTACAATTAAACCAGTTCAAAACACAACAGAACATACTGTAACAGCTCATACCACAGCAATCAAAAATACAACAGGGACTCCCCAATGGGTTAACCCCAAGCCTTAGAATTAAGGGATTCTGGAACCCTAAGATAGTGGATGCCATACACATCTTGGGAGAGGGGGGCTTCCAGAGACAGGTCTACAATATAGCTAAGGCATGCTTCTTTGTTTCCACAAGAAAACAACAGTTAATTGAGAGGTTTAGAGTGCATCCACCCTGCCTGGACATGTTGGGTGAGCAGAAACAATTAGAGACAGGTGGTTCTGCAGAAAACCAGGCTGTCAGCCTTCAAGATCTTCTACTATCACTTTGCATCTTTCGGCTGTCATAAGAAACAGGGGGAGGGAGGGGAGGGAGGGATAAGTCTGGGAAGTGAGCTGGAGGTGTTACATTTTTCTGTTGTGTAAATGAGGGGGGGAGCATATTAGGTTTCTATTCTCGTTTAGCTTCTTTTCTCTGCGCAACTGCAAAACCCGTTATCAAAAGTATGCCAATGTCCAAGGGACAGAAGCCTCATCAATCACCGTGAGATGCCCACATGATCAATATTCACAACTTCTAATTGGAAAGTTTCATTCTGAACTGGTATTGGGGGTGTGGAAACACTTCCATCACTTTGTATATGTGAAATTACGTGCCTTATTTCTCAGATTTCAAGCAATTCTCTGGTTGCTAACCTAACTATCACTTTCGGTAAAAATAACTTTTCTCTATTTTAAAGAGTCAAAGTATTTCTTTCCTGGATTTTGAATGGAGCAGCTGCCTGACATTATTCTGAATCTGCCTCTACCAGTCCACCTGGAGAAAACACCCAATTTTCTTTCCGAGGGGGCCTGACATCATGTCATCTTCACTAGTGATCAGGAAGACCTGGGAGCATTGGAGGGCAAGATTCCTTTGCTGGTAAAGAAGCCCAATCACTAGCAGAGCTCAATCTGGAAGAGGATCAGATGTGAAGCCCAGAATGTGTCAGTGGGGGTTGGCTGGAAAGATCTGGAGAAGGAACCCACCCCCCCCCGGGATCACAACTACCCACTGGCGTGGAAAAGAGGAGCCATGGGCAAGAGAGGAAAAAGAGAAGAACTCTTACTGGATCAAGCTAGGAGACTCCTGAATGAAGCCTTTTGAACAACCCCAAGCTGCACAAAGGTTGAAGGGGGAGGGGAAGTAAGCCCCAGTTAGAAGAAGCAGAGCAGCCCCTCTCCCCAATAAATCAACATGAGCCAGCAGCAGCACTGGGGGCCGCTCAGCGGGGGGTGTAAATTCCTATGAAGGCGTAGAGCTCCTAGACCTTGCCTCCTTTAGAAATAAACACGAGGGAAAATCCCAAACCTTGGGATTTTTCTAGCCCAGTTTGAGCTATATGGACAGATAGGGGAGGATTTTTCCCTCAGAAAGCAGCACAAGTGAGATGTGTTACCAGGGCCTTCTGGAAGGGAAACAGCTTGCAGAGTGGAATGGTGGACCTTGCATAATATAATGCCTCCCCAAGTTGATGAATTATAAACTGTTCATGACTGCGCTGCGGGCTAGGTTTTGAGGACCCATGGCAGAGCGCAAGGCCGAATTAAGATGAGACCATAAATCGGGGCGGAGGTCAGTGGCTGACTACACCCCAAGAATTTAGACAGTTAAACCGGTCATATTCCGAGGCTGGTCCCAGGAAGCCCTGACAGAAGATTTAAAGATGGGTTTTAATGAAGATGTGTACCAGTAAAGATGCATTGCTAGAAGAGACCCAAAATGAACTTGCAGAATGTGGTACTTGTGGGAGAAAGAAGTGGAATTGATTTAACCCGAAGCAGCGGCGGGGAGGTTCCTGGTGGGCAAGCCTTCCCCCCATGTTCTCAAAAGAGGGTCCCCAAACATCAAGAGGGGAAGGAATGGTGGCAAGACCCAACCTCATCCTGCTTTCGATGCGGGAAGAAGGTCACCCGGGCTGTGAACTGCAAAGTCAAGCTGGAAACCAAACGAGGGTGGCCAAAAGAAGGAAAAACCTGAAAAATTCCCTGACGCGAAGCTTCGTGAAGCAGCACTAAAGTCCGAAAGAGACGGCAGAAGGTCACCCCTTCTGCAGGAGAGGAATCAGAAAAGCCCAGTTACCCCTGAAGAGGACGATTTCGACTCAGAAGATTGAACTTCTGATAAGTCCAACATGAGCCCTATGACCAATTCCGGTGAAGTTGAGGTACCCAACTAGGGTCGAAGGGGAAAATGCTAGCCCTATTAGATTCCTGGGTGCACAAGGGTATAATCAACACGGAAGTAGTGGGAGAAAATGGGCCTTAAAACTAAAACTTTGAAGATGCCCATTTCCTTTGCCAATTAAGATGGATCAGTGGATGGAGGTTGCCCTGCACGTTATTATCACAAGAACCTATAGAAATGATCATGGGAGAGCATGATGAAGACTCTTCGTTTTATTGTGGTTCCCTGGGATGGAAGCAACCAATTAATACTGGGATTGGCCCTGGCTCCGGAAATGGAACCCCCAGGTTAACTGGAGAAAGGGGTTGTTTTGCGCATACGCAACCCCCCAAAGCAAAGCCGGGAAAGACGGGGAAAGAGGGCAGATCTCAAGCTGAAATGCTTCAGAATTCTGATTGAAAAAAATAGCTTCCATAGAACTTGAACCGCCTTCCGTGAAAGGGGAGGAGAAATTCCCAAAAGAGTATTGGGAATTTAAAAAGAAGTGTTTCAGTGAGAAGGCCTCGGATGAGCTCCACCTCCTGGCCACAAACTGCTATTGAGATATTTTGCCTTGGGGTGAAGCTCCCGAAACCAGAAAGTTGTACTCAATGACACCTACGGGAATTGGAGGACTAAGATGGTTTATAGATAAAAATCTGGAACGTGGTTTCATTTAACGCTGGTAGGCCCCGGGTAGCAGCCCCAGTGTTGTCCGTGAAAAGAAAGATGTTCCAAACGCTTGGTGGTGGACTAACAGAATTTTAAACGCCATTATTCCTGGAAAACGTGTACCCCTTCCTTTGACTGAAGGACATGTTTGGCCCAATAGCCAAGGGGAAAGATTTTCACGAAGTTGGATTTCACGAAGTTGGAGAGAAGCATACTCCAGAATTCCGGAATTAAGGAAGGGGATGCGTGGAAGACGCTTTTAACTGCCGCAAGGGTTTGCTTCCAATTCAATGTTTCTTCCTTTTGGTTTACAAGGGGCACCAGCTGGTATTCATGCAGATGATCAATCAGGTGTTACATGAACATTTTATACAGGGGGTACTGGTTTATCTTTGGGATACATCCTTATCTAGCACGGAAATTCTGGGACGAACATGTGGAAAACTTGGTGCGGTCGGTTCTACAGAAGACTGTGGTGGCTGCTAAGTTGTAATGCTAAACTGTCCAAAGTGTGAATTCCATCAAGAGAAAATTGACTATTTGGGGATATCGCCAATTTCCATCTGAAGGCAATAGAGATCGGATCAGAGAAAGTGCGTGCCCGTAATTGGAATGGGCTCCACCATGTACCAGAAAAACAACTTCAAAGCTTCTTGGGATTTGCAAAATTTTTACCGGCAATTTATCCCGACGTTTGGCTTAAGATAGAATGCCCAATCACAAAAATCTCTTAAAAACAAAAGGGGAGTTGAAGCCACAGGCGAGCAAGCCGTTGGAGTGGTCCATGGAGTGCCAGAGCAGCTTTTGAAAAGCTAAAAACCGACTGTTTTGCTTGAAAGAACCAGTGCTAAGCACCCAGTCAAATTATGGAGGCTCCTTTTTCGTGATTTCAAGCCAATGCGAGTGGATGTGGCTTTGTTGGAGCGGTTGTTACTTCAAAACCAACGAGAGGGACCTTACAGCCTTCTGTGTACACTTCCCGTAAACTGTCTGAAACCGAGAGAAAGGTGGGCAGTCTGGAAAAAAGAAAGCTTTTGCAGTTCGTTGGGCGCTTACACCTGACGCTGGAGGACATTTCCTGAAGGAGGCAAAACATCCATTTGAGGTATTGGACTGATCTAACAATTTGGAAGCCTTAAAAAAAACGCCCTGGAACTGTCCCCTAAACAAAAGTTCGCTAGGCCCAGTATTTCAAGCGATTAAATTTCTCACTGAATACAATTCCAGGAGGGAAGAACTTATGGAGGAGCTCTGCTCTAGACTACCCCAATATAATAGTATATCGCAGGAGTGATAAGCCCAATTGTCTCCAACAACTCTAGCCGCCCCAGTGATCAACCAGAGCCCAAAGAAGAAAACAAGAAGTGGAGTTTAATCGAATGACCTAAAGAAACAATTAAAAGAGCTTTAAAAACTGGATGATTGGTTCCTGGCTCATTCAATGACTATACAGTTAGAGATGGTTTGGCTTGGGTGGGGACCAAGTTGTATGTGCCACAGGTGCTGAGGGGCCAAATACTACAACAAGCTCATGATT
Source organism: Laticauda laticaudata (assembly GCA_004320025.1). NCBI lineage: Eukaryota > Metazoa > Chordata > Lepidosauria > Squamata > Elapidae > Laticauda > Laticauda laticaudata. The sequence continues at coordinate 21,560 of BHFT01000708.1, read as the reverse complement.
CTAAAGCAGCTGGTTACTTTGGATTTGTGAAAACCTTACACCTGGTTAAGCGGCAATTCTGGTGGCCTATTTTAAAGAAGGACATTGAAGCTTATGTAGCTAGCTGTCCAAATTTGTGCTTCGGCAAAGAGTTCTAATGCCACAGTAGAAGGCAAGCTCTATGCCAGGATGGGATTTACAGTTGATGGCCAGCATCTTGAATTGCACTAGAAGACAACTGGAAACCAATGAATCTTGCATAGCAGCAATGGTGCATGGATATAAAGTTCCTGTTCATGCTCAGCTTGCTGAATTTTGAACTCTAGTCTTCAGGAGCAGCCCCATGTAGAACACATTACAATAGAGTGATGATCTGAAGAGTTGGGGAAAGGGTGAAAATGCCGCAGCTACTCAGGATTGAATTGAGATTTATTTCTCTCCATCCAGGCATGAACAGCCTTTAGGCAATGGCTTAATACATTAGTGATTTCCTCTGCTCAGCCTGGAGTTGAGCTGTATAGTTGGGTATCATCTGCGTATTGATGATACCAATCTCAAGCTGACAGATGACCTAACCCAAGTTTCATCTAGATGCTAAACAGGAGTGGGCACCTCAAGTCCCTAGCTCTTTAGCCTTGATCTAAGGATACTTCAGAAACCATCCAACCTAATCATCCCTTCTAAAGGTCTAATTGAGCATGTACCTTATCTTATACATGTTCCTTCATAAGGTTCCAGGGCATATCCCAAATTATTCCTTAACAGAAACAGCAGTAGAGAATCTGCCATTCCTCACCGTTTCCCCATTGGTGAGTATTAGCTTTTTAAAATGAGGATAAACTATGGATGATTGTCCCTTCCAGAACTGGAGCCAGATTGTGCCCTCTGTTCCAAAGTTTTGATGTTTCAGTTATTAAGAGTAAGATAATTTTTTGTAGGTTGCAACAAAGCAATCCTGTCAACCATGCAAGTGCAATAAAATAAAGTGTTCATAAGTAGAGTACTTGGAGTACTCTCCTAAATTCTGTGCCGTAAATTTTGTTCAGCATCTAAGGCATTATTAACATTCAATGATTCTAAAGTGCGAGCTTTTTATGTGTTCAGCCTGTCCTATCTGTCTTAATGCAGCCAACTAGAACATAGGCCATGAAAAGAATAATTCTCCCACTATCTTCAACTGCTAGGCATCATAATAGCTCACAAACCAACAAAATCCCTTTAAAACCTCTTATGCAAACTCAATCATCCAACAACTAAAGAAAACAGAAAAGGAACTGCTCTGCCTTTGAATTTCATCTCCCATCTGTCAGAGTGCAAAAGTCATAAAGGAGAAAAAGAATGTTATGTAAGATAGAAGAAAGTCCATTTCTGGGAGCTTCTTTGGATAATCTGAGATAACAGTACTTTTGGTTGGCTCCTTAAGGTATTGAGACAACTTCCAGAGTTTACCCCCAAATTATATTCCAATGGTAACCTTTATGTATTTATTGAATCATGTTTGTATCTCACAAGACAGTTACTCTGGGTGACATAAAATCCAATAAAAACATATCAAATATTCAGGCAGTGAATCCTGTGCCACCCACTCCCAATCCTTTAAGTTGATTGGGAAGGATACCATGCAAGGGTGGGATTCAACCGGCATTATTAACCAGTTCAGTGATTACATTTTGTTATTTGGTTCCATGGCCAAATACCTCTTATTGTGACTTAAACCCATTATTCCAATCCTGTATACTGGAATAATAAATACCAGGTCTTGATCTTTTGTATGGGACACTACTTTATGGTCCGCCTTCTAAAATACCATTCTTCCTGATCTCCAGTGTGACACCCCCACTCTGCTGGCATTTCAGAAAGCCTTAAAGACCTAACTATTCCCACCAACCTACTGTGGATTAGGGTAGGGTGCATGCTGGATATGTGTGTGTGTGGTTAGTCAGATCTGCCAATGTTTGTTATTTCTTGTTATTTTTTTCATAATTATTGTGTTCTGTTAGTTTTAATGCTGCTGGTTTTATTGTATACCACCCAGAGGCAACTTTGAGTTAGGCAGTGCCTAAATTGAATAAATTACATTAAAATTTGAACAGATGTCCCCCATGTCTTTTTTTTTTCCTGAAAGTAAAACAAATCGTTTCCTTAATCTCTTCTCATTTGACTTAGTTTCTTGTTCCCCTCTAAAACCACATCTGGTGTGTGGTATGGAATATAATATTCAAAGAAAAGACAGAATGAAATGATGGATGACGATTCTTGTGATAGAATTAAAAAAAAAACAACACCAGGAAAAATAGGGCCAAAATAAACAATCTGAAATCCACTCACCCTTGCCACCACAAAAGTTATATTCTTAAATAATTAATTAAAAATGAACCACAGCCATTTTTATTCATTAACAATAGAAAGGGAAGTTGTTTTACAATGCCTTTGTTAGCAAGCCAGAAATTCCTCAAAAGGTATTGTTTTCAAGGCAAAATTAACATCAATGCTAAAGAAAAATATATGATAAATTGCTGAAATATATGAAAGCTGAATTGCTGTAGGTTTAACAAAGTCATAGAAGCATTTTAGTCCATCAATTGTCAATACAAAAATGCCTTCTTTCCTTTCTTTCCTCCCTCCCCCTCTTCTCTCCTTCCTTCTTTCCCCCTCCCTTTTCTCCTCCCTTCCTCCTGTAAAGTGGCTACTGCAGGGTGTGTGAAGGAATGAAGGATTGTGCAAGTGGCTGGGAAACTGTCATAGAATATTCAAAATTAGCATCTCGTGACCAAAGCAGAAGCCTGGCAGAGGTGAAACAGCAGCAGCCTGGCAGCAGTAAAACAGTCTCAACTTTCACGAAGCCATTGGTCTCAGATTTTGGACACATGGTGTAAGTTAGCCCTCTTGAGATACCATGGTTCAAAAATTGTTACTCTGTGATGCATGTTGCCCAATTAACAATGATAGAAATGAATTTTAATAGTATGCAGATTGTGACTGTTTATTGGCACAGTGACATAATGATTTTTTTTTGGTCATACTACCTTCACTTTTTGGTTAAAGCACTTTTTATTTATTCTTTTTTAAAATTCTTTTCGATAACACATGGTTTCCAATATTATTAACTTTATGTTTTCTTTCTTTTATTTTTTGTTATGAATAAAAGATTAAAAACTAAATTAACAAATGATGGTGGTGGTGGTGGTGGGAATTCCTGGGCCACATCTTTTCTTTGTCATGCTTCCATATTTTCTTTCATCTCACTACTCAAATCCTACTCATTGAACATAAGGTAGAATAGTTAAATAAATGCCAAATGTAGAGAGATAGGATTTAAACCAATACTATAGCAACACATGCATTTTAAAGACATGGCCACAATTTTAATGTAACAAGCAAGAATTGCAATTAGAAACAAATAAAAATGCTTGTCATTAGAATTTCACTATTTCAGGCAATAATTATATTACAAAAATGTTTAGAAATATACATGCAAAAGTTTTTGGAAGGAATCAGCAGGCAACACCAGCTGTTCCAAGAAGAATATTGGCATCAGCGGAATGCATATGGACCAAGATAAGAAAGTCTGAATCAGCAACTAGAAATATTAGCCTGTCAGCATTTCTACTGTATTTATACACCAAAATGCATATTTCATAGTCACTTTGCCAAAGGCATGGAAGTAGCTTTTAGGACTTCCATCTGAAAGCAATTCCCATAGGCAGAACAGAAAAAAGGGGCTCCTTTTCATGGATGACAAACTCAGCAGTAAACAACCCATTAACAGACCTTCATGACACACAACACTTCTTATAACTTACTACCAAACTGTAGTTCCTTCCAGATGTGTCGAGGTTAGAACTGCAACAATTCCCCACCAAAGACTCTGCTTGTTGGAACTCTGGGAGCTTCCATCCCAATCATTGGAAGGTGTCATGGAGAACTGACCACTCTATCTACTGTATTCTAAAGACTCGGTTTTCGGTTCATGTAAAAAACTAGAAGAAATTTGCTTCATGACTTCAAAAAAACTATGCTGGAGAAAAAACGGAAGGTAAGGCCTGAAGGGTGGAATGGGACAACTAGCCAACTTGTCACAGGACAAATCAACAATTTAATTTAATTTAATTATTCAATATAATTTAAAAATTAATTTATTTTTTGTCCATTCACATTTCATTTTGTCCCTCCTTTTGCATCCTTTAATGATTCTATTCCACCATTTCTTTGATATTAGTGTAACTCTTGTTCTGTAGTGAGTTGCTGTGGCAAGTTAGCCATGATGAGTTGACCACAACAAATTGACCACAGAGAGCTGAGTCAGAGATTGTGTTATCCAAACCCAATCAGGCCTGCAATCCACTTAAAGCAGATGCCTCTTTTGGAGAAGGTCACCACTTCCCAAAGAAACTTATCCTTACAGATATATCAGGAAATATTTCCTGATATTAAACAAAAACTGACTCCTTTTAATTTAAACTGCTTCTTGTTGTGCCTTTAAAAAATTCAATTCAATTTTACTTCCTCTTCTATACGACAGCCTTTAGATATTGCAATTTCACTGCAATTTCCTTTTCTGCATGCTAACCAAACCTTTGTAGGGAGAAACTCCTTCTTTTAACTCTTTGTAGGGAGAAACTCCTTCTTGGGATTTTATAATTCTGATTTTCTCTAAATCATGCTCCTGTTTATGAATGTCTTTCCAAAATCTAGCTGTCCATACTGGATGCAATATTCTACATATGGGCTGACCAATGCAGAATAGAGAAGAACACTGACTTCAAGAAAGACAGTATTTGATGCTATACTACTGTTGATGTAGCCTACGGCTTCATTTGCTGCTCAGTTGGTTTTGCAGCAGTATCTTAGTATTTATATCCACTTGTGACCCATCAAAATAGTCAGATATTGCCCAGCATAGCTCCAGGCCATCACATCACAGGAAATGTTTTATGTAATATTGTATTATGTCATGAACTGTTTTATGGTAATTTTTATGTTATAAAATATTTTATAACATTTGCTAAATTTTGATTTCACAAGAGTCATGGGTTCTGGATTTAGGACCCATTATGTAAGTTAACTCACTTGAGATACCTTGGTTCAAAAACTGTCTTCTGATGCACCATTTCACCAACTAAGGATTTTTAAAAGTCAGATATTAGCAGCATACAATTTGTACACCTTTAAAAGGAGATATTAAAAAGAAAACAAAAAGGACCAGAACATATTCTGACCAGCACCCAGATAACAAGACAATCAAGCAGAAAATAATACCCAAATAAAGAAACTGTCAAAAAGATCCCACCCTCCACCAATAGTACAGAGCAAGCTACTCTATATAAACAGGAAATAAACCCCAGTTATTATAACTGATGTTATCTACTTGAGTATTGAAACATCTACAAGCGAACAATCAAGCTCAGAGAGCACCAAAGACTCCACAATTCCTAACTCAACATGTGTAAACACGAGCTAAGACTGAAAAGTATTAGAAATACTTTTGAGTAAACCTCTTCTATTCATTCCTTACACTTATACAACTTTCCAAATGGTCCATAATGGGCTATTTATAATTCATTTATAATTCATAATTCATTCCTTAAATTCTTCAACTTTCCAAATGGTCCAACTTTCCAGATGGTCCATAAGAATTCCTGCTAATAAAAAAATTGTGTACTTGTGAATGTACGATTATGAATAGAATTCTCATATTAAACTAAGTCATTGTTGACTTAATCATGCTTTAATGAATAAACTATATGTCAAAACAGAGATGTCAGATAGGGCAGCATTCTCCAATCCCAGATCTGTCACACAGTGCCACAAGCCATCTGAAAGTACAACCAATGCAATCTCTTTTGCATACCCCTGCGTAAGGCCCAAATGAATTGAAGTCCAAAATACATTTTTTCAACCCAACCCTATTTGACCTTCAGCAATTGTCTCAAACTTTTTAAAATGAATGCAAAGCATTTTATGTATTTATTTAATTTATATAGCTAATGTGTCAATGTACTATGTAAGGCAGCCTACTATTAAAATAAATTTAAGGCTATTAAAAAATATCAGGATTTACCAATGCAAAAAGCAAATTATGTCATTAAGCAATTCAGCAATGAAAGGTAAACAATCTTCATGGCTTCACAAGACCACTGAGCCACTAATCTGTAGAAATCAGGTCTTCAAAGCCTTACAGGTAGGATTGGAGCCATCTGGATCTCAGGCTTTATTTCATAGGGTGGGCAAAGGGACAAAAATTTAGAAGTAACATCCCTTCATTTTCCCCCATTTTTCTTCATTGGTCTTCTATCAGAAAATTTCATGGAATGCTACCTTTACAGCTTATAACATCTAACAGTTTTTAAAATGTACAGAAAGTGTTTTTCACCATTTTGGTTTCTTGCCATTGTGTGGAATTTGTTTCTGGGACTGCATGTTAGTTACCTAGGCAACCACACATAAGTAAGAACCGAAGAGGCTGTGCTGTCTAAAGAAGTCAATGCCATTGACAGGCATAGGAGATGACACAACTATAAAAACTGACAGAATCTTTTCCTTTATGTATTTTTTCCAGATACAAGACTGAATCTTTCCCATTGCCAATAGAAGAGTTTCTTTGATTTCTGGTCCTATGACGTATATTTAACATGTACAAATTCTGGATTATGTCAGCATAGAAGACAAACGAAAAATTAGTAGTTGTGATAAATCAGAATTACACATGCATAATGTACAGTAACTTCACCTGCTGCCAATGTCCAGTTCTGTGTTACATCTGCAATTTAGGATGGGTGATTACTATTTTCATTGTTTGCATGTTGGGTTTTTATTTTTGTAAGTGTCCAGTTATTCTTAGATGAATAAATAAATGAATAAAACTTCACCTTTTCTGTATATTTAGCCTTAAGTATAAATTGAATTAGCAATTATAAAAGGAACCATACAAAGGGAGAGAAAAACAAAAACAAGGCTGAACAGTGGCAAAGTTAAATCTAAGCATATGGTCCACTTTTATAGCATTTGCAACACAATTTTTTCCCTGATAGCCATAGCTGCAGAGACAAATTTTTGCCATGTTAGAGGTGGTGTATCTGTACATAAAAGGTGTTTGGTCTGCCTGCACATTTGTGTAGAAGAGGGACTATGAATAAGTATCAGGAATCCCTGTAAAAGGTGTAGTACACCACCACACGTACCACTGACTTAGCAGATCCAGAAAGGCATGGATAACTCAGTGTTGAATGGGTGAAGACTGAATACGAAAATGAGTCTTCACTTAAGTAACCAATATGAAATAAATTCACTGAGATGGTTTAGTTATGTAGAGAGAACAAATAATGATCCAATTGCAAAACAGAAATATGAAGAGTGTATAACTAGATTGAGGGGAAAGGAAAAGTTATTTCGGTAGAGTTGATGAGAACCTGAAAAGGAACACACAAGTTAAAATCACAAAAGATGCTGAGACGCTGGAAAGTGCAAAGAACACAAAGATGATTAGGGGATAACAGATACAATGGATGATTGCAGGAACTGGGTATGTCCAGGCAAAAGAACTAGGGGTGGCATGATAGCAGCCTTCCAATATCTAAGGGGCTGCCACAAAGAGGGTTTCAAACTCTTCTCCAAAGCACCTGAAAGTAGGAAAAGAAGCAATGGATGGAAACTAATCAAGGAGAGATACAACCTAGAGAAATTTTCAGACAGTGAGAACTATCTTTCTGAAATGGTACAGGGTCTCCTGCTTGACCAGGAGGTTGGACTAGGAGACCTTCAAGGTCCCTTCCAACTCTGTTATTATGCTTAATTTATAAAGTACAGGATGGGTAGGATGGAAGCAAGGGCATTTTGTAGTGATAGAAAAGTACGGCGCATTTTCCTTTTCTCTCATCCACTTGGTTTCTTTGGCTTTTCTGCACTCTGTTGCTTATCTGAAGAGTGTGGTAATAATGTAGAAGGTCAGGAAAGCAACCTGGGTTTATTTCTTCCTACCATCACACCTATCCCCCCATAGTGGGAAAACCACCATCTGTTGGTCTCTTCAATATGTATGGAGGCAGACCTTGGCAAATATTGTGGCTGAAAAGTGGGTTGAACTGTCTACTTACCAAGCCGCCTAACAGGCTGTTCAGCTACTGCTAAACACAAGGAAAAATTCTGTGTTCAGAAATATGCCATCTGACTAGTCACAGGCCCAAAGGGGACATGGAGGATAAGGTGGTTGGGATCTGGCCTAGTGCACTGGAAAAATTGTCTCCTACATCTCCAGAATCATGGTGGTCAGCTAAGCCATTTTCAGGTATGGCTGCACTGCTCTTTCAAAAGTAGGGTGGACCTATTTTCAGAAATACTTTCAACTGACAGCTCAGAGTCACTGAGGAGAGGTTCTGAGGAGTGCTGTGGTGTTTCTGCCTCTTTTTTTTATTTTGCTCCCAGTCCATTATAGCGTTTATTGGGCTCTCAGATGTAGGAGGACACAATAAGACATTGCCTATGGAGAAGGCAGAATAATGGAGGAATGGGCCAAATGATACTGCCCTCAGGCAAAGTATTAAAAACAGAACAGGTACAAATCCATGAAGTGGAAAAACCACAATGCACAAAATTGGTAAATTCTAGAAGCACCTGGCTCTCTTTTTGGATGTAAGTCAACCTTTGGTGCAGCAACCTTAGTTTTTTAATCACAAGTCTAGCTCTGTTTCAAAGGAATGCTAAATCTTTATTTAAGGGCAGGTCTACTGCTCTTTCCAAAGACTGCATCCCAGGAGGGTCCACAAGAGAGATTGATAACATCAAAACAGTGGCCATGACCAAGGCAACTGTAGCCCCAATCCTTTTTTGTAGGCATGTAGCACATATAAAAAGATGAGTCCTTGAAAACAAACCAGATTTAAGAACAAGTCCCCCTTCTGTGAATTCCACTTCGTACATGATGTACATGAGTACAATTACTCAGATACTTGTTGGATTGCTCCATTAAGAGCAAGATGTTGAAGCTCCCCAGTGACATCACAATAAGGCATCAAAGTAAAATTCTTCACCAGAATATTGTGATGTATTTTCCTGTATCTCATCTTACATGCTAGTTTTAAATTGATTTTTCTTCTGATCTTTACCCTGAATTATGAACTTAATAGAAGCTGCTATAAAGTAAGGCCTGGAGATACTGAAGCAATCTGGGAAAAGAAAAAATTTAATTCAGAACAACAAAAAAAATAAGATGCGTTCCCATATTATACGACAGTTGACCAGGCTGGCAAAAGTATATGCTTATGGTGGTCACAAACTTTTAATAGTCAACACAATTAGCTCTGGACTCTTATTAGGAGCTGCAGATATAATACAGCAGTCTTTGGAACGAAGGAAAAAGGAAAAACCATGGGATATTGACCGTACATTTCACATGTTAGTCACTGGATGTAGTACTGGACCACTCCTGCATTACTGGTATTTATGGATAGACAAAATAAACCCAAGAAAAGGAGGTCATCAACTTAAAGTTGTTGTCACGAAGGTAGCAATCGACCAGACCTTTGCTCCATTTTTTGGAGGTTGGTATTTCATAATCATGGCACTGCTTCAAGGCCATAGTTTGGGAGATGGCATTGATGAATTTAGAGATAAATTCTGGGACTATTATTTGGCAGAGCTTGCTATTTGGCCAGCAGCTCAAATGTTTAATTTTCTATATCTCCCCTCAAAATACCGAGTGTTGTTTGTGAATGTAATGACATTGGGATGGAATGTCTACCTTTCATATCTTAAACATCGAAATTGAGGATTGGAAAGACTTGGAAGTAAAAGAGACAAAGAGGAAACACTTTCTTAAAGATGATTGCACTAGCTAAAAATATACTATATTCACATTTGAAATATTATCAGTGGAATTGTATCATTTTGTTCCTCGTAGCCTTGTAAAGATTAAATTATATCAAAGTTTTATGCTAGCTGTTCTGAATAAACATTTTTTAAATGAACGCTCAGGTATTTGCATTTATTTAAAGTGCATGTACATCATTTTTCAATGATAAGTTCTTTCTAAAAATCCTTACAAGTGGTAGAGTTTAATACAGATCTGATGCAAACAAATTTGGTCTATTTGCAGATTGGTTTCCGCTTAACTTGGAAACATTTCATCTGACTATAATATGTGTTTTTCAGTTTTTTGTTTGCTCACAGTTCTATGCTAGCTCTGGGATTTTCCTATTGTTAGGCTATTTGAAACAAAAATAAAATAAAAAGTGGGGATATCAATTGATAATTAAACAATTATTTATTATTCTGATTTTACATAGTTCTGCCTTAAATCATCTCAGTCTGTGCTTGCTTATCATTTGTTCTGTGGCCTCGTAGCTACAGTTTGCATTGTTCTCTGCTTCTGTTCAATGATAATTACCCATGAGATATTATTGCTTAATTATTCTGACAATCTGAAGTTTTAGTTACATTTCGTAAGCTAAGGAATGGCATGTGTAGATTTGCAAAATACAAATGTTGTATGTATTTTAAACAAAAAATCAGCTGAAAAGATGGAGGGAAGGAAAAAGTTGAATATATGTAATCAGCACTTAGAAGCAACTTAGTGGACCACCAACCTCCACTGGGTTGCTAGGAAAGGGGACCTGATTTTCTTGAGATTGTTACAAGATGGCAGAGACATGAAAACAGTTACTTCAACACATAACTCTAATGGTATGAACCAGAGATACCACTGCCAGTGTTGGTACCAATGGGTACATCTGTGTAATATTGACATAGCAACTCACATCTCTATCTCAAACTGCCGTTAGTTAAGGCCAGTCCTTCCGCATGGAGTGGTGCTCAGCAGCAAAAGTATACTTTCCCAGCACTTTGTAAAAACTAACTGCTGGGAATATATGGTTTATCAATATTAGCTTGTCTTGATATTAAGTAGCTCACCTAGATAATCTCAGTCAAATCAGTGGAAATTCCAAAAATATTTGTAACAGATTTAAGAACTATCCAAACATTGGTTATAAGAGCCTTGGTGGTGTAGTGGTTAAGAGTGCAGTACTGCAGGTTACTTCTGCTGCCTGCAATTTGGCAGTTCAAATCTCACCAGGCTCAAGGTTGACTCAACCAGTGAGTTTAATGAAGACCCAGACTGTTGGGGGCAATATGCTAACTCTGTAAACCACTTAGAGAGGGCTGTAAAGTACTGTGAAGCGGTATATAAGTCTAAGTGCTATTCTACTGCTATTGCTATAGGCGAAATGGTAGTGAAAATCTGGAAACACTAATAAAACATCTTCAAAAAAATTCACTGTCCAATGATAAAGACACACTCTCTTATGCTATCATTATATAGACATTTCTATGCAAACTTGTTTATTCATTGTAAATAAAATAACTGCTAGTCTTTATTAGTTTTTATTTAAAACACCATTCCCATATATGCTGGTTTCAATTAATTTAATATTGTATGGTCATAGTAAATGGTAAGATATGCCTGTTTCTAGCATTGTGTCATCATTTTCATATTTTACCTTATTGCTCATTACATCTTTACCCTCTGAATAAATAGCTTTCTCCTACTTCGTATTTCATAATACATCAAATAAATAAGGCACTGAAGTAGTGACTTTGATCACATATTGCCCAAAGTTATAACATGGCTTGTTTCCAGCTTAGTTAGTATGCTGTCTGGCCCAAGCCAATGTGATCTGTAAAGCATGGTTTATGACCGAGAACACTGTGCAAACTCAATTAAGAATGATTTATTCAATAAACTGTCATTAAACCATAATTACCAAAGCATAGTACATGAAACTGGTTGAGGACTTGTTTGGGCAGGAATCTAAATGTATCCTAAATCTCCCAGATCCCAAACTCAACACTCTAGAGTAGACCAAAAACTCTTCTGCAAAGAGAAGTCTTGCCATTTCTTCTGCAATTCAGCGAGGTTCTTCCTATGCTCCTACTAGGCTTCCCTTCTCAGCAGGAAAAGATGGATTCTGAGCTGCCTGAAGTTGTTCGGAGTCAGGCAACATGCACAATTTAATAAATAGCTGCATCTAGTGATAATAATCCTGGGAAAGGGCAGGGGGAGGTTCAGAAGGGTTGAAGCCAATCAGTCCACTCTGGCTAAGGCAACTCCAGTAACCTCCAGGTCTCCCTATCTGCATTCACTGATAGCATCTCAAATCTTGAAGTTCAAGCAAAGGTCTGCTTGAAAGATACAAAAGCAAAGAGCTGAGCTCTACTAGTCAGACTGTCTGCCCAAAAGCAGGCCAGCAGAAATCCAGGAAGTAACAGGCCTCAGCTATGCAGTTGAACTATGCAGCTATAAAGTTTTATAACCTAATATTCTTCCTCTTCCGTAAAGTGGCTTGGGAAGAAGTGACGGGACCAAGACCATCCAACTGGCTTTGTATCTAGGCAGGAATAGATCTGTCTCCTGGTTTCTAGCCTGGTGCTTTAACCGCTACAGCAAACTGGCTCTCATTTTGGAGAACCTTTGTCCCTGCATATCTTCCATTGAACCCGTTTAGCTCCAAAGCCTTATACTATAGATCTAAAGAATCAGTAAAATCCCTTGAGAAACATGAAGGGTAATAGAGCACATTGTATAAATTCACAGGTAGCCACTCAAAAATGTTGTTATAGGAGATTAATTAATTCTTTTCCATTATGATCGACATGGGTGAGTAGGCATTTCATACCTAGAGCAAGGCCATATCTCATGTGATCAAAGATTCAGTCTCTACTGCTGGAGGGAACAAACAAGTTGTATCTATGTAGCTATCTGGTATATCCATTCTACCAGTTTGGAACATCTCGGAGGAAGATTGCTGTGTGGAGTAAGCAGGATACTGTAATAAGGAAAGGCCTCTCTTTTCTTTTAACAAGGCATGAGGTTAATGCTATAGAAACTGGATTGGCCCAGAAGTCTCTTGAGGACTTCAGCAAAACTCAAAAGCATTGGAGTTAAGACTTCTGTAAGTTGATTCAAATAAGACACAGCTACATCATAAGTTATCATACTGTTGAGAAGACTGTTAAATCTCCAGGCCGAGAAATGTTTCCAAGTTGAGCAATGATTCATGACGTCCAATGAAGTCTGAATACGCATCAAAGATATAAATGGTGGATGAGGCTGAGTTGTGGAAGGGAGTTTTGGAAAGAAAGTCTTCCAGGGACTAGCACAAGCTCTTCTTTCCATTATCTCCACAAGATTTTAAGGCAGCCTGAAGAAGACTGCACAACATGTTTTCAAACACGCACCCCAGTATGGCTGTGTTTGGAGGAAGATTTGTGTCATGTGTGAGAAGGAAGACTGGGCAGGCTGTGGGGACTGAGTAGCCTCCGCTCAACAAGAAATTGATGGTAAATGAAGAGCTGGCTTGGACTTCACCATGCCAGCAGCAGACAAGCTGAAATGAGCAACAGTGCCCAGCAGCAAGACTAAAAAGCTACAGCCAGCCAGTAGTTGGTGAAAATCACCTTCTTTTTCTTACTCCAGAGCAGTGGTGGTATTCAGCCGGTTTGCACTAGTTCAAGCAAACCGTAAGAAGGATTTGGCGTGGGTCGTGGAATCGATAGTAACTTCTGGCTGGCCACACCCCCAACCCGGTCACTGGGTTGCCACTTGCTCACCTGCCCCGCCCACCTGATACTTGCCCACCCAGTCACTCAAGGTTTTTCCCCTCCCGACAATCAGCTGTTCCTAGGTTCAAATGTGCCGTGATTCCCCTCGCTTACTGACTGCTTCGCCCAGGCTTCCCTGAGGCCCAGGAAGGCAATCCCACCCACCCACATGGCACCGCCCCTAGCCCCACACACAGAACCTATAGTAAATTCTTTTGAATCTGATTTAAAAAAAATTACTACCCATTCTGTGGGTGTGACTTGATGGGTGTGGAATGGCTTGGTGGGCATGGCAGGGGAAGGCTACTGCAAGATCTCCATTCCCTCCCCACTCCTGGGGGAAGGCTACTGCAAAATCCTATTCCCTCCCCTCCCCNGGTGGGGCCAGTCAGAAGTGGTGTTTGCCAGTTCTCCAAACTACTCAAAATTTCCACTACAGGTTCTCCAGAACTGGTCAGAACCTGCTGAATACCACCTCTGCTCCAGGGTAGATTGAGAAATTGCATAGTTCAATGCTTCGAAATAGCAACTGTTGAAAACAGAAGCCAATTTGAAGATGATTACATGGTGACTAAGACTTTGGGGTAAGCTCAAACAACGAGAAAACAGATCATTGTAGACTCTTTAGAATAAGCGTAGGATAATAGCATAGACTTAGTAATCGGTGTTCAGGTAGAAGGTAGGAAATAAGTTTGTTAAATATAATTTAAAAAAATATTCCTGGAAACACAAGGAAGAGTTTTTAAAAGAACAAGGCTTGCTGTGGCCCTATACCATTTCCCCAAAAAACCCATACCCAGAGATGAATAGGATAGGGTTCATCCACAAATTCTGAGACACTCCATGAAAGAGGCCAAACTAGGCTGACAATCAGATCTGAACTCTCTCTTGAAACGGCATTTGGGAGAAGACACAAGTCCCAAGGACAAGAAAACAATATAATTGTGACTGTAAAGGCCCTGTCACATCGGCCGACAGATGCAAAACGTATGTAAAAAGGACACTGCGGACGAGAAAATGTTCCATCCATTGTTATCTCTCTCATGAGAAGCGTCATATCGGTGCAATAAGTGAACAAGCTTCCGAAGCTTCTGGGGACGGACCCCTGGGGAAAGACGAGCTATCAGTCACAACAGAGCAGGAATTCTCTCCGGGTAGTGCGGGGAGAGCGATGCTAGCCGTCAAGGCACGTTTTAAGTGGATGGCATAGCCATGGCGTCTAGGCCACGGAAGCCTAGCTCGCGCATGGATGAGCGGAGTGCGAGAAGCAGAGTGACACCGTACTTCAACATAACGCGGCTTGCTGGGGAGACACTAGTGATCTCCCATCGCCGATCGTGCCTGCGTATGACGCATGATGTCGATCTGAGCGGTACTGTTAGTCTAGTTCGAATATTCACTAGGAGTGCGGAGGCAGGTCTTTTGGCACACGACGATAAGTGGCAATGCGCTATGGACGGGTCTTTTTTTTAAGAGAACACTAGCATTCAATGCGCCATGCGTGGGAGATGGTCATTGCGTCAGCCCCACGGAGTTCCAAAGAATGCAGCTCGCAAGCAGGTCACCATTCAGGAAAGACCTGCTGGCCAGACACATTTCTCCAGCCAACAACCATGGGGAAGAAGGGAAGCCTTGGCCTACTTGCCCAGGCCCTGGCAAAGCGACAGGCCACCATCCCACCCCCCTGGCGCTGACTCTGAGCTTCTGCTGGGCTTCTGTGCTGCTGGGGCTGATCGCTGCTGGTGCTTGGTACTTCTGCTTGAGTGCTTACTCTACTGGTGACCTGCTGCCTGGTGTGCTGTCTGCTGGTGCTCACTGTGCTGGTGCGTGCGGCTCCGTGTCCTGCTGGTAGCTTGCTGGTAGTGGTGTGTGTGGTGGACCAGCTCCTAGAGACCGTCAAAAACCCTACTGATGAGGGCCAGTAACGGCCCTGCCAGAGGGAGGAAGAGGCAATCAGCACGTCAAGGGAGACGGAGGAAGTACTCCATCAAGACGAGGAACATGAGGATGAGGCTGTCGAAACGGCTGGGGAGAATGAGTACTCTCTGCGGAAGGGAGCACATGCTCTATTGAGACACCAACGGAACGCAAGGTGGCTTGGAGAGAGAAAGGCGAGAGAGCCATGGGCTACACTTCGGAGGTCCTCCGTCTCGGGTGGTAGAAGCCACTGCACCTGGTAGGGAAAGCTGCAACCTCAAGAAAGGTCTGGCCAGGCCTGCAGTCAAGCTCACCGACCGGAGAGACCTACGTCGATGTGCCAACAGTGACAGCTTCTTGGAGGGTGAGGTTCCGCCACCGGAGAGCAGCCCCTCTGCTCGTACGCCTCTCTCTCAGGCAGCCACAGAGAGCAGTCGCCTCTTCTGGGCCAAAAGAGTCAGGCTCCTGTGTCCAGGCAGGTATCTGTGGAGCACCCACACACATGGAGACCCCCCCAAATCAGCTTGCAACTCCCTCGTGGGCGGATCATCGTGGAGACCCCCTGCACGCAGTTGAGCAAGAAGAAGCCTCTGCCGAACCAGAGACCAACATACAGCCCACCCCAGCATCACCTCCCACGCAAGCCAAGGGCAGAAAAAGGCCCCAGACCGGAAAAGGGGGGAAACAAGAAGCCACACTGGGTTCCCTTGCTGAAGATCAGGGACACCATGCAAAAGCAGCGTATAGATCTTCTCTCTCAGCTGGTTAAACACTCCAACATACCATCCTCTAACATGAAAGCCCTTCTACACCATAACAAACCAGACCTCATGGACATGTCCAATCCCAAGTACCATGTGATCAAGAAGAGGATTCACAGGTTCTTCTGCCGCACCCTCCAGGCCCAGACTGAACCCTTGCTCTGACCCAGTCCAGGTCTGCTCCTTGCACCCCAGGTGATGTACAGCCACTTCCAAGGCTTTCAACAGGCCTCAACCTTACACAGGCTACGCACAGGTTCATCGTACGCCCACAGGGCCACGATAGCCACAGATGCCGCCCACGCCACAAGAATCCAAGAGTGCCTCCCTCCGCCTTCGACTGCAGAACAACGAGACAGCCCCTACTACATTCCTCCTTTCCTCACCCCACAGCGCAATGCCCCGGCCTCAGAACATCTGTCATCGTCTTGGGAGCTGGACACCCCATGTCATGGAGGAAGGGGCTTCTCAACATCACAGGATTGAGTACCAGCTTCTTCTGAGAGTTCCTCCCAACACACATCCCCTGTTGATCCTCTCCGGAGCCAGAAACCCCAATGGGCGCTGCAGGACACCTCCAGCCACTCCACCTCCAACACGCACCTGGACCTTCACCTGAGACTATGGACATGCTCTAGAGTGACTGAGGATGCCAGAGTGGGGTTGCTACCTGTGACTTTATTCTTTTCTGGACACTTTACTTGGGTCATTTTGCTTTTACAAGGTTTGTTTATTAATAAAGTTTATCTTTGCTTCACACACTTGGTTTCAGTTCTTTTTTAGTAAATAAAGTCCTTGGTGGAAACTTTTGAGAAACTGGTTAAGCCTTTGCATTCTTGTGGATGGGTAAAGATAACAGTGGAGATGGGCAGGATACCTATGGGATTGGTTAATAGCTTGGGATGGTTAGGATAAAGCAGTGGGATGGGAAGGGATACCTGTGGGATGGTAATAGCCTGTTGGGATGGGTTAGTGATAGCATTGGGATGTAGGGATACTGTTCGGGATGGGTAATAGCTGTGGGATAGAGATAACCTCCAGTGCATAGCATGTGGGACTGTATGGTCCACCCTCCCAGGTTGCCACACACTAGGCTCTTTATTTATCAATTAACAATCTTAATCATTCATACAACACATTTCAACATGAACAACTTCTTTACTGAAATGCCTGTTCCTTGTGGCCCACTCAACATCATGGCACAATCTCATCAGTGTTGATGAGACTAGGCTGAAAGAAGGCAACTCCATTAAGGCATCTACCTCCTTGTCTTGCCACTTCCACTGACCCACTGGGGCATGTTGAAAACCATGTTCAGTGATGCGGATTGACCTTACTCTTCTGCTTGCCTTTCCCTATCACGTGAGGCTCTGTTGGGCCTGCCAATCCACAGTACCTATCAGTTCACCCTTGGCCTCCATTCACCAGTGCTCCATGTCCCCCATTGCCTTGTTGGAGGTCCAGACGAGCCTGTTTCTACAACACTGTGGTAGCGGTGCGTCGCATGGAGATTTGTGCAGTGAGCAGCAAGCTTCCACGATGTTTCTTCACGGTCGTCTGCGGCGATCTGCATGGTGGTGAGAATAGTACCACTGGAACCTGTTGCCCGATGCCAAAGGCGTTCTCCATCACCCGTCTGTCCTGTGACAGCCTGTAAGTTGAAGATCCCTCTTCACGGGTGAGGCTTCTGGAAGTGTAGGTTCATGAGGTAGGTTCTGAGGGAGAAGGCATCATCCCCCACGATGAAGTAGGGCACATCCTTAGTGTCGTTGGGCAGGTGGTAGGATCTGGGAAGCCCATGATATGGGTTCATTCCAGCCCCCCCTTGAGGTGCACTGGCGTTGTATACCTGGCATCTGAGCTGACCGTTAGCTTGAAATCGGATGAACAATGAGATTTAGTCAGCATCGACCATGCGCAAAGAGGATGATGCTTGGACAGAAGCCCTTGTAGTTGTGATAATGGACCCTGACTTGGCTGGCAGCTTTTGCAGCCACGTGGTCTTCTTGCTAGCCTGGCAATTCCATACGTGTGGAGTGGGGGAAGTTCCACTTCTTACCCACTGCTCTGCAACTTTCTTCATGCCTTCTTCAGTGGAGGGCACTGGAGGAGTCTCACTCACAGGTATTCTTCGAATGATGGCTGCACCACTTCCTGACCACAATGCTGAACTGGTGTGTTGTGTGTGCAACCCCTCCTAGGCGTATGCATGCTCCTGTCGTGGTCCCTGAGGCCAGGTGGGGCAGAGTCAAGTGCTCACACTTCGAGCCTCCCAGGGTCCAGGCTGGGCCGGAAGTTGGTGTTTGCTGGTCAACCTGGTCTCAGCCGTCCCAATTTCGTGTCAATACATGTCTGGTGGCATCCTCATGTAAGTTCTGGAATGCCGAACGGGTCTGCTTCGTTCTCAGCTCCACCATCACTTGTCATACCACGCCGCAGTACTCGGGCTTCTTCCTCGGATCCATCGTTCGCGACCCAACAACTTCTTTGCTTGCCTTCTTTCTTTTGCGTTAGAAACAGGTGATAAGAGCCTGTAGATGGTTGCGCACTGTTGTAGAATACAGGTCGGCTACCAAAAGGAGTGCTGTGACGAATCCAGGTGGACGACACTGATGAAGCGATGCTGGAAGAGCAAGAGCAAGATCAAGGCTGAAGAGCGTCTAGCACAGACAGGGCTGCGACTGAAAGTTAGATCCGGTGATTTCTCCCCCTTTTTATGGGAATCTTAGGTTTTGCCGCTTCGGTGTCCTTCCACATACTCACCAGGGCAATCCCTCCAGACATCCTAAATTAGTCTAAGATACGTCCCTATACGAACGTTTTCTCCAATGTTTAATGTCGCTTATCATGCGAGCTTGCATCCGTTTCCCTCTTTCTACGTCTGTGCTACTAACGGTCTGGTCATCCTCTATGTGTCCGTCTGTCCGCGTCCGGTTCTCAGCTTCCTCCCTGTGTCCGTTATTCCGCTGAGACGGATGTGAAGTTGCGCAAGAGCGCAGCGGATGCCTAGTGGATATAGCGGACTGACGTAACCGGAATGACGACAGAATAAATGGATGTTCCCCGTATGCGTAGCGGATGTTAGAATGGACGCATTGGATACTTTATCCGCCTCAAAAGTTTTTTGTTCAGCTTCAAAACTGTTTTGAGTTTAGATGAAATTCGTATGACACGCAGTGCTAGACGGATTAAGCAGTATGAAAAAACGGTATGGCATGAGTACATAGAACGGATTGCATCGCGTTAACAACGGATGGCAAGTGTTTCTCTCCATTTTACATCCTCTTTCCATCTGTTGGTGCAGTGTGACATGGGCTTAAGAGTCTGATGGTAGAGGCTGAGAAAGTGTGGTGTGAAAATGAAGGCCTGTCCATCTTTTTAACATTCCAGGGAATGTGAATGGCTCCATGCTGAGATCATCAACAATGCATCTAAAAGACTGGGATGGACTGGAAATGTCCAAAAAGGAGTGGCACTGTTCAGAACAGGGTGGGTATGAATGACCCAGTGATTCTGAGGAAGCTGGAGGGGAAGATTTTGACTGGATAAGAGGGCAGTCCAAAGGGAGAGCTCCATTTTTCAAATTGAGTCTCATTTTGAAAGAGAGGCCAATAAAGGCTAGACAGTATGAAGACTCCATCAAGATTCAAACCAGTAAAGTTGGAGCTGAAAAAGGCTATTGTGGGAAGTTGAGGCTGCAAGAACCAGAATGAGGAAGGAAACTTGATCCCTCTTTTCATTTGCTTTTTGTCTTGGAATAGATGGTGGGGGGAGGTGGGGGTTAAAAGCTTTGCTTCTTTAATGGTGATTTTCTCAGTGCTGATAATGGCAAATACCTCAAAATATACTACAGGGAATAGAAAACCCAACCCATTTCTTCTAACAATTTCTGGCTTACAGTAGATGGCTTGGATAAGTACCAGCAGCAGATTTTGAGTCTGTCAGTCATACATTTTACTATGAGAGTAAATTTTGCAGATTACAATGATCACAAGCTGGTTTAGTAAATGCCTGGCAGTACTAACACATATCATGGCATTCACCAAGGCATGGCTTATGCCCATCCAAGCAGAAGCTTGCTCCCGCAACACTGGCCCTTGCGATGAGAAATGAGAAAAGAATCTGGCCAAATTACTCTGGAATCAACAACTCTGGTAACATAGAAGTAGAAACGGGATGAGAGTTGTGACACCAACTACCAATGCTACCATGGCAGCTGAAAACAAACTGAAGAGGTTCAGCAGAAGCCAGCCCTAGTTGCACGATGTTGGAAGAAAAGGGGGAGCAAGACTCCCCAGAAATAATTATGGGCTATTTAGATGGTTCTTCACATGCATATGAATTAGAGACCATGATAAAGAACAAACAAACCATATTGCAACAGTCTGACATGTTTCTCCCCCACTAATGCTGAAAGTAAGCCATCACACCAATTTGGCGTGGTGGTTAATGTGCTGGCCTAGAAACCAGGAGAGATGAGTTCTAGTCTTAGGCGGGACAGCTGGCTGGGTGACACTGGCCATTTTATCAGCCCAACCTACCTCTAAGGGTTGTTGTTCTGGGGAAAATAGGAATAGTATTAGGTATGTTTGCCATCTTGAGTTATTCATCTGAAAAAAATGAAGGCAAGATACTAAATAAACCATCTTTGGATTGTAATAAAAGTATTAGGAAAGCTTGTCCATTAAAAAAATGTATAAACATTTTAAAGTCCTATTTTAAACCAGGATTTCTATCCCTTCCAACATGAAAGCTGGTAGACAGTGCTGCCAACTTTCTTTTTTAAAGTCAACTGTGTGAAGCTTCAAAACTGTGATGAATTTTTAATAGTTGACACGACATCTCCAGCAGAAGTGCCTTAATTTCAAATCCCGCACCTCTGTAAGTCAGGCTTATGTGTCATGAATTCACAACCAGCTTCTCCCTCATATGTTGATAACATACTTGAAAGCACATTATCTAGAGGCCTCATTCTATAAACTTCCTGTTTTTATGTGTTCAATTTTGATTACCTTTGTGAAAGAACTGCAGTGCCCTCTGGTGGCATAGTTAAACATGAGTGAGGGAAATGTTTAGAATTTTGCTAAGGGGGGGGGGGNGGGAAATGTTTAGAATTTTGCTAAGGGGGGGGGGGAGGAATCACAATAGGTAACTTAACCACACTTTATTTTTGATTATTTTAAAATTAAACCCCGTAGTTACTTAACAAATTACTAACTAATAAAATAGGTAAAAGATACACTAAATACATACCAAGCAACTAGAACAGCTCGAAGCAGTCAGACTGCTACGAGTCCTAGGATGCTTCCA